>JAHZNC010001378.1:0-19098 GCA_027744095.1 Zhuqinia jingwanae
AAACTAATAAACTAATAATTTGTACAGGTGAGCTACTTGGCAAAACTTGCATTTTTTATGCAACGCGTTCACGAGTAAAATTCACCATAACTGTGATGCAGGTATTATACATGCATTTATTTACCACCACACCACACGCACACACATCTAGAGATGCGGCACATTATTAACATGGCAAATCCATGTAGGTATATAGTACTTAATGTTTAGCTTTATGTAAAGAACAATTGAAATACATTCATCTCATCATCATCATCACCATCATCATCATCATGTACATTCTCTAGCAATCTGTTTTGTGGAAATACATAATATATTGTTTGAGGTTTAGATTCTGTAGATCATCCTCATTCCACTCCCCACACAAGGCAACAGCACAAAAAACGCCTGATATAGTACTACTGCTGACAGGAAACTTTCTCAATGATATGAGAACTTTCAGCACGTTGGTTTGTGTGTGAGATGATGCTGAATGTCGTTGTGACTTTGATGGCACATGCGTAATAAGAATAATATAATAATAAGAAAATCGAGCGAGTGTTAAAAAGTGGAGATTCAGTAGCAGCTCTCTGCTATGAGTCAGTGTTATGAGAACATTTAGAAAAGGAGATTCAATGCAATTTTATAGACAGTCATTTCATCTCTCCTTGTAATTTATAAAGAAATACTTTGTGCACATCCAGTACATAAATGTACTAGAAGCACACTTTTAGGGGGTGTATTTACATGGTTGAAATAATATATATTTTTGTTCCGCCACATAACTAAACATCTATCAATTTTTTTGACCCCATAGTCAAATATATTGAATGGCATATTCAATTAATATGGTGAAATATTAGTTCATTTCGTTTCTTGTGATGGTGATTATGTTAATGAAGTGATAGTACACATTCTACGGAACGGTACTACGCAATGATTTCATTCATCATCTCATATAAACTCCACAATTCTTTGTGTAACTCCACTTCGGCTCCATTTTAAAACCACTTTTTTCATCCTGTAATTTTGGGATGATGATGATGATCAGCATAATAACCACATTGGTAAAACTTTTAACAATTGTAAAAAAACGAACATCCTCCAGAAAATAATAATTACAAGTAGGTACATGTCTTACATTCATTTCATGACTATATCACTTGTGGAAAAGAGGAGTTTTAGCGTGTGAGTATGATGCAGTGAGGCAGCCTGTGGATTGTGTATGCAAAATCTTCAATTCATCATCATAAGTTCAATGTGCAGAAAAATAATACAATTATAATAGATGGTGAAGTTTCACAATCCAAAAATACGTTAAGAGACTATGTACGACTATAGACTTACCATAATAGTGGAATCGGTTTGAAAGACGTAACAAGTTCATGATTGTGGTCCATTCCATCAAATGCATGCATGGGAAAATCTTGTTCAAAGGAAAACTCTCTCGAATTATCTTGTATTCAAAATTTTGCTACGAAATGAAAGTGGCTGAATTTGATTTATTTCTGTGTATTTACCGAAAAAAAATATCCATCGGGTTAGTCAAGCGTAATACTTGAGCTAAAAAGTGCAATGTGTCTGTTTTAAGACGGCCCGAGAGTGGTACACAGTGGTATTTTTAATTTAAAGTTTAAAAGTTAACATAAACCGCATCATGACTAGAGTCAGAGAGTGATTTTAGTGCATGAAAAACTTACTGTAAAATTGCATATTTGCATAGTGTCGGTGTATGAGTTTGTCAATTGACATTCATAAAGTCAAATGGCAGATTTCGATCCTTTTATAAAGGTAGTGGTGGTTGGGGACAAAAATGTGGGAAAATCTTGGCTGGTCTCGTATTTGATTAATGATGCAGCTCCAACAAGAAGTGCAAAATGCAAGCTGTAAGTTATTTGTTTACAACTTTATAATTTGAAATTTACAATTTCATACTGTTTTGTTTGTACTTGTAATGTTTTTTCTTTCAAATCAAGTGTGGAAGAGGAGATCCAAAATATGCATTCATATTATTTCACAAGACCTAATAAATATATTCCTTTTTTTATGTTGAAGCTTTGACAGTCAAATCAAACAGGTCGAGGTTGAAGGAATTGAATATGAGCTTACAATTTGGGATACACCTGGAGGTGATGAAATGAAAAGATTAAGATGTCATGCATATCCCAAGGTAGGAATCTAGAAAATGAAATGCACTCCAGAAGAATTTGCATTTTGCATAAAGAGATGTTTAGTATATAATAATTGGTTGTTTTATTCTATTTCTCTAGACGGATGTAATACTACTATGCTACGCAGTAGACGACCCAACATCGTTTCATAATGTTATTCGTAAATGGTTACCGGAATTGAAGAGATATTGCCGCGGAGCACCAAAAATTTTAGTAGGTAAGGTGTAAAGACAGCGATTTTGATTCTGATCAACAACGCTTTGAGCGTATGTTCACCGTGTCACTAATATTTTTTTCATTGTACAACAGGATTGAAGTCTGATTTGAAACGGAATTCCCAAAAACAAACTGTCTCTGAGAAGGAAGGGGAAATTATGCAGTTGCATATCAACGCTGCAGCGTTCTACGAGTTCTCAGTGGGACAGCAAAAGAAGCTTCATACCATTTTCTCAAAAGTTACAAGAATTGGTATGCGCAAGAAAATGAATGCCTACAAGAACTCATGTGCGATTCAATAAAATTTGTACCTTTGTATGACAGTCAAATAAAATTAGTAATAATAATAATGCATCAGGTGGCTTACCTGTTATTATGTATTATATTATTATATATATATATATAGTAATTTTGTGAATGTAAAGGAGTCCCAATTCCTAAAATCACAATATTGGTGTAAGCTGCATTTTTGTTTCGGATTAATGAAATTAGTGTTGCGTAATTTACAGCTACATACATACACATACCCCACCGCAAATGAAAATGGTGAGTCATCATTATCAACATCAAAACATAATCACCCTCAAAACATGAGGCACAAGTACACCGTCAAACCGTGTACAGCTACCCTCATAATCATAATAATCATCGTCATATCATCAAGTATATTAGAATTATAAATGAGCTTTTTGATGCCTCATTCGTTTCTAATGCTGTACGGTATACGAGTATAAGTTTGTTTATAAATTCGAAGTCATAATGAGGTTTCGGCTTCATAATATCATACATACATATAATATGTCATACCAGAAGCAAAAGGAAAAGAGATTCCCTGTGGAATTTGTATGATGATGCAAACTAAGCTCACAAAAGAAACACACGGCAGGCATCAGTCCGTCAAATGATATCACTGCTACACACGTATTGACAAAAAATTGCACACGAGGTGTTCATAATATCATAATGATGTAATTTCGTATGTGAGTAAACTTGTAAAAATTACCTAAACATAGCATAATGAACGCAAAAAATGCAGTTATATATACTACCTATATGCATTATGTATTACGAATTTTATTGTAATTTACTGTTCATGAAATGAAATATATTATTTTTGATATACAATCTGAAACAAAAAATGTCTTAAATTCCCGTTTTCATATCATATCATATTCATGTTGTTGTAGGATCAATCAAACAATGAAAAATTAACGAGCGAACAAATTTCAATGACTATGTAATTAAAAACATTGTTCAACTGTTCAAAACTGTCTCAGTTTAAATGCACTTTTGTACATTCCCATTTCCAATACATGTGCCCTCATTTTGAATTTATACCTATATTACATTTCATCATTTTACTTGTGTAGCAAGCTATGCGTCGTAATGTGAATCACCATTTATTATTGACCACAAGACTTGTAGTAATCCCCAAAATTAAAATTAAAATACCTAATTGCTCGTAATATATTTATTTGAAGAAGAATGAATTTTTTTGTCTTTTTAAAACCCTTTCCAAGCAAGGCATAAATTGAGTTATTAAGGACAAAGATGTATGAGAATTATGTGAATTGTGCCACATCACATTGACCACACAATTCTTAATGCGGTGTAGTAGACCGAAACCTAGAGCTTGCTAGTTGCAAGTTGCAACTTACTAGTAGTACCCCAATAATATAGCATACAAAAGTAACCACAGAAAACCATAAAGTATGCATGTAACAATGTGTCCATACGCCACATAAAATTCAATGCCAACATATACATACAACATATCCACGATGCGATGTCGTAGGTGGACTAGATCACTGTATTATGACAACGAATGGTGATCATATGTTTCGTTTGCATAAACAGCTGATAGGTATTCGTCTTAAAAGGCACCCTCAGTGTCAGATTCATCGTTATCAGCGACAGCCCTGCACTTCTTCTGTTTCCCAAATTAATAGTCTTTTTTTCTAATCATTGTCACAATCAGGGCGAAGGAGAAGGTACGGACTAGTGTAATAATGAGAGTATGAGAGACCCAAATCACCCAGCTCAGTACAAAAAGAGTTGACGAATACAAGGAGGAGGGCGTATGTAAGTAACAATATTTTTATTTTTACTCCAATTATAACATTAAAAACAGAATAGTACAGTAGTGTTGTGATCAAACCCTTAACTAGACCGCGACCCCAAGCGAAAACTAAAACGGTGAAAGTTAGTAGATCACTCTACAAAAATCAAATATATATGTGCTTTATATATAGGCAGTTATATTTTTCCGATCTTTCTTCTCTATGGCTTATTGGTAAGTTATAGCTAGTTGTTCATGAAATTAAGCACCTATATTATAGCATAAAATGTAATTTCTGATCCGTATGAAAATTTCGTGAGATATGGGTTTAACAAGTCGCAGTTAACTGCTTGTCCCTACCACCAAGTATAAAAGAGGTGACGATAACATTCATAGGATTTTTAACGTTGTGTAGTTGTTTCAGCATTGAGTATATTCAGACACTGAGAGATTCCTATTTTTCAAAGATTTTAATTATTGCTTTACTTTAATTACTGTTTGTCATGAAAATTTAGACACCTATACGGTACATGAAAATCATGTAATTAATGTCTTTGGATCCTCGTCATCCATCACGCATAATAAAATACACTTTTTAGTCAGTAGTTGTTTGAGTCATCTGCCTCAGCATGGACGGATATAACATTACTGTATATTTTTACCTTGTTGCATTTTAGCAAGTATAAAAATTTGTGTTCTCATTTATTCATACAGAATGCACGATTGCACAATATTCTTGTCATTTTCCATCCACTTACTTCCATGATAATAGCTGTTTTCTCGTCATCCTCATCATGAGCATCATTATTACTACCACTGCACTCTTATGGTATGTAGAATGTATTTATGTGTGCAGTGAAATATATTATTATTATGCGATTGCAACTACTGCATACTACTAGTAAAGTGAAAATACTTTTGCATCAAGATAGTATAGTACCAAGAACACATACTATCATATTATGCATGGTCCATAACTTTATATATAGATATGTATGTTCGTTTTTCCCCTACCATCAACCATCATCATATATCAGCTATCAGATCACATCAAAATATCACATATCAAATATCACTTCTCCTAAATTTATTGGTCAGTAACAAAAGAAAAGGCTGAAAGAAATGTTATGTGCTTGTTGTTGTGTTGTACTTCTTGGTACTCACGAGGTGGAATAAGAAAGAGAATGATGTAAGTTTGTGCTTGCTCTTCTCAAGCAGTAACTCGGGTTCAAATATATGTAGGTAGGTAAGTTCCATAAATTAATTGTTTGTATTGTGTTCGTTGTTTAATTTTGTTGTACATCATGACCATGTATGATCATGACCAGTAAAACGTAATGCAGTTCTTAGAACACACACACAAATTAGAAAATTGTTTTCCCTCTCCATGTTGTATGTGTATTCCTTTGTTAAATAAAGTGAAATACAAAGATTTTAATCTTGGGCTCTGTCACACACACATCGCACACAGGAAAGTGAACAATTAGTATCAGTGAGAATGCTAAAGGATATCCTCACAATGAGAATATTAAGTACTAATGTTATAGGAGTTGATAACCGTTATCTGATAATCACAATAAACAATATGATATTATGATCAGGAAAAAAGTGAATTTTATAACAGGAAATATTTGTATCTTTTAAAGTAAGTGAATTTATCAAGTACCAGCATAGTCTCTTTGTGGATATTAGATAAGATTACGGGTTTGATGAAAAACAATATTAGCAATTCATTTTAAAAGTTTGGATTAGTACCATTAAAAATCCAAGGGATTAGGGTATAGAGTATATGTATGTTGGAACTTTGAAACAATGTTTAAAGTCAAACGTTGTCCTAAAAGTATGAAGTAATTTTTCCCCGTTTCTAAAATAGTGTGTGTTAGGTTTGTTGTAGGCTATATGGTCTTCGCAATCTGAGCTAAAAACGGTGTAGTCACGGCTGTTTTTTTTGACATTCTGCTTGCAACTATACCGTTCCACGGACCGACACATACGGAACTTTCTAATTGCAAACATGTAGATCGAGATCGATCATACTCCATCATCATCGCATCATCATCCAAGTATAAAATTATTACCTATGTATAGAAAAATAGATATAATCAATTTGAAGAAGCGTTGAAACCATTGCATTGAGAACTACATTATGTGTATTCAATGCATTATATGCAGTGTGATTTTGTACTTAATTTGAGTTCAAAAGACAACTTTTGTACAAACTTTTACTCTATATAAAAAATATCCGTCATGAATTTGATTTTTTAATTTTAGAATTTGTGCTTGCACGATTTGACCTTTTCGCTCCTCAAATCTTGAGATTTGCGCATTATTCTAAAGACTTGCGCATGACGCAGATAAATGGTCCATTATATTCAGGCAATTGCATAGCCAATAAAGCTATTAAGCGTATGTATGCATGATTTTCTCATCATATAAATCGCTTCCTGTTGACAAGTTGCTGATTGAAATCATTTCAGTTGTGATAAGCTCTTGAAAACGTTCGAACAGAAGGGGAACATATTTTTGGATTGATCTTTGGATAAACATCGTGAACGCTATGAACTATTATGCAATGCTCGTTTTTAGGTTTTATGCATAATAAGCGGAAGTACTGAGAGAAATTTGTTTGATGTAGTTAGAAATATAATCTGATTGATAACTGTTAATACTTCACATAGAGCACATTATTATTCAAGATAAGTTTAGGTGCCTAACAATATATAAGCAATCCTGCACTTTATAAAAGTCTAATTTACGTATTATTTTATCATGTTCATACGGATAAGATTGGGAAAAGGGAAACGAAAAGTAACAAGACTGAACACGGAAAACAAGGAGGGAGACGGAAGCTGTACCTGAGAAATAAATATTATCTCCATTAGATTTTCTTGATTAGCTTTTTTAGCTTACCACGAAATGGACAGTGTCGCTTCGTTTGGTTATAGTAGTACAGTTGCAAAGGACTCACAAACTCTCAACAATCAATCCCAGCCTCCACCATTGAAGCTTGTATTTGTGGGGGATCAACAAGTGGGGAAAACATGTCTTTTGTATTCGTATCAAAAAGGGATTTTTCATGATAATGAACTCTGTCACACCTCAGTGTAAGCTAACTTGAAGAAATCTCCTGCTGATATTTGTGTGACATAACGTAAAAATGATAAATTTTCATACTTTGCATTTGCATACGTAGGTTGGAAGGCTTCACAAAACCTGTACAGGTGGATGGCACAGAATGCATTTGCTTATTGTGGGACACCATTGGCTCAAACGATTTTGAAAAACTGAGACCACTTTCTTATCCCAAGGTAATTTATGCAAACTTTATTAAAATATAGTTTATCAGAGGACTAATTAATAATTTTACTTCTCTGTGTTCGTCATGTACATACCTATTACTACTTTTTTCAGACGGATTGTTTTATAATTTGTTACGCTCTGAACAATCAAACATCACTGAAAAATACGCAAACGAAATGGATTCCGGAAATACGATTTCATGCACCGGATGTCCCCTTCATCATAGTTGGTAAGTTGATATTGATAAAAAAAACTCATTTCTTCGTGAAAATTGACAAATTGTTCCGTTACTCCATACATGTATGTTTTCATTGTAGGTACTAAAAACGACTTACGGAACACGACCCAAGCACCTGATCTCATCACGCCTGACCAAGTTCAAACTTTACATGAGACTGCCGAATCCGCAGCCAGTGAATTTTTGGAATGCTCAGCAAAGGATCTGCCTAGTATTTTAAACGTGTGCCGAGTGGCAGTAAAAGTGATTCTCGAACATCAGCAAAAGAAACAGTCACAAGCTGCTAACTCTCAATCATTGTGTGTGATATCTTAAAAGCTACAATTTATAATTAATGTGGAAATTGTTTTTCGAAATATAACCCATCACTTGGCTCGCTCGGTGATGACATATTATATTAATATGGTACCATGTTCGCATCGTTAAAGTATAATTTACACTGTATGCATGTACGCAATTGTAATTTATCACATAAATTTATTAATACTGTTAATATTATAGTGGTAACAAAAAAAACACAAGCATAGCGAATCATACATATTTTTAGTTTTGGTACGAGATGTTGTGGGCCAAGACAAAAGTTAGTTTTGACCATCATGCAGGCAATAGTTTTGTAATTCTCAAAATGTAACAAGTGTGGTGTTTTCTAAATTAAGATAATTAACGTAATAACTCGAATATTTGTGATCTTCAAAATATTTTGTATTTTTAAGCAAATGCGAAAAGACGTATGTGAGAACGAAATATCATTTCGTGAAATGTATCAACAAAATACACGCCGCAATAGTATTAAATAATATCAAAACATACAAATGTGTTTCCTAATGTTTACTCACGCTAGTTTTTAAAAAATGTATAAATTGTAGAACATGTGATCTATATAATTCGTGGTTGTAAAAACTGATTTGTTTTCAGATATTTATTAGTTATTTAGAAAATTCCCAGTAGTATTAAAGGATCTGATTATGACTTTATCTAGTTATACGGTTATACGTAGCATACCTATATATATTGCTTGATACAATTGAAAACGTTAAATAAATCAATTTCAATATATCTAGGTATTTAAATTTTAAATCAATTAATTTGCCTTGAGAAACGTCGGTCGAGGAGGAATCATATACGACTACTACTAATGGTATGTGTGTTTATATTTAAAAGTGTTAATAACGGATATCCGGTGATACGAAAAGTTTTGTTGAATTTCACGATAACTGGATATCTATTTAAGTTAGATTTATTTCATGAGTGTGATTAATATTTTACGACAGTTGCTATTTGTGATGACATAATTTTGTCGCAGCTCTTCGCACTTTTGTGACCTTGTTTTGCGTGGGTCGCGCCGATTAATACGGTCCAAATGAATAAAGCTTGATTGAATAAATTAAAACGTGCTGATTTGTTAAGCTAAAAGGGCTTACTCCATGAAACAAGAACATCATCATATAATCATAAAATCTCCCATTTCTTTACATATGCAATCATAAAAATATTTGTCTCTAAAAAATATTTACAATTAATTTATTTTTGTGGCTCATCGCGGTGAGTTTGCTTGAAGGTTGCTATATTCTCAGCAGCATTCATGTATCATAACATAATCCTATGTCTATGTCGCATAGCCATGCTATAGTTGTCATCAAAGGAATTAGGCTGTGTAGGTGTTTGCCTTTTTGTTAGCAGGAATATTCAAGGAGTACCAGTACCACCAAACCCAATTCAATGTAATACCAATTTGGCCAAACAGACAAACTCTACACAATATTTGGCCAATGGAATCCTAAACAAAAACACGATATGAAAGAAAAGCAAAAGACCAATGATGCAGTACTAGTATGTCTTAGCAAAAAGGCTGTCCCAAATTTTGCGAATACATACTATAGTAATATCATGTGCATATTTTTTTGCACTTGTATTAAATATCCCCCCATTTACCATTTACAATAAATGTAGCAAGCAACACGATACACTTTACAAACATACTTATCGAGGATGGGGCATTATACCAGAAATAAACAAGATATGGGATACTGAATTGCGGTGATGGAATGGGGAAGATATTCTAGGCAATATGAAACAGGAGTAACAAGGCATGTCGCCGTCATCAAACTAAACTAAATGGTTTAGTGCAAAGTATTGGCTTTCGTGTTTTGG
The DNA here is from genome assembly GCA_027744095.1 of Zhuqinia jingwanae. Lineage (NCBI taxonomy): Eukaryota > Metazoa > Arthropoda > Collembola > Entomobryomorpha > Paronellidae > Zhuqinia > Zhuqinia jingwanae. The sequence goes on from JAHZNC010001378.1 coordinate 10,115, forward strand.
ATTATGCATCAACCAAAATAACAATGGGGTTGATGAATAGTGGCATTGTCATTTTTATTATTATCATAAACAAGCAAATATATAAAACATTTGTTCTTGACATTCACATTCACTTCAAATCATAAAATAAATCGTGTGAGCTGTGCAGTGAGTGTGATTATGTGACAAAGAATTTTTTTTTAAATGCTGACATATTCAGCCTGATCTTATATTCAATCCGCTTGTCATTCTCCTTTCATGACACACTATTTCCTGTTTTATGCCCGGTGTGTCCTGACTCCTGACAGACGTAATTTCAGACTTTTTGTTTCACCTTTCATTAAAATATTTCAAAAGTTTCTGAAATTCAATGATTGTGTGTGAAAATGTGTGATTCAAACGAACAAATTCAGTCAATCAAATGTATGCTGGTGGGAGATAGCGAAACAGGCAAAACACATATTTTCAAAAAGTTCACAAATCAGTCAATATCTCCAGAAATACGTTCCAACAATGTAAGTGAAAGTCCATATTTGAGTTTTTATTATGTGCATATATGTCGTGTTACATTTTAAAGTATGAATGTTTACTGTACAGATTTGATACGAGTAATGTGGGGGCTGAAGCCAGTGGAGGATGTAAACTGAATTTAGGAATGTGGGATTCCGGAGGGTCCCATGCGTATGACAATTTACGACATATTAGCTATGCGCATGTAAGGTTTTATCTCGTAAACTGCATCTTTCTGTGTCACTCAAACTTATAATCAAATCATACGTAGTATATTTAGAATATCTTTGAATTAAATCGAGGTCAAAGAATAGTTGCATATATGAGTATGATATGATAATATGAAAAATCCTGTTTTTTTTACTTTTAGACGGACTGTTTCATTTTATGTTATAGCGTGAACGCTAGAGAATCTTTTGAAAGTATTTTTGATCGATGGCTGCCAGAAATCAACAAACACGGGGATGGCCCAATAGTTCCAATAATTTTGGCAGGTAAAACCACCTTAAAATTTAAGTATTGGCACGAACGGCATGGCTTAATAATGCCACCACACTGTATCTTTTTGGCATAATATATAATAATGAAATATTATATAGTCAATAGTGGATGATGATATGTTTTCAGCAACGAAATGTGATTTGATGTCACGAGATTATGAAAAGAGCGAGCACAGTAATGAGATGAGTGACTGTAAATTTGTGACCTATGCAGAGGGTAAATCAATGCAAGAAAAACTTGGAGCTAAAGAATTCTTTTCCTGTTCATCATCATCGAATATTTGCATATCTGCAATGTTTCAAACGATGGTTGACCTTGCATATACAAAGAAAGAGAATGAGACTAAACCCCACAGTAAATGTTACCTATAATTATATTAGAGTTAATTCGATTATATGATTTGGTACGTATACACAATAAATAGCTGGCTGATTATTTACCTGTATGACAAATATAGACCCAATATGGAAATTCAGTTCTCCGACAATTCTTATAACTGGTGACAAAGGTATTGGAAAGTCGTCACTCATTCAATCGTTAATAGAAAATCAGCCCGCACAGGCGCAGTATGGTGGCAAAACAGAAGAAAAGTACGTTTTATCACATATAAATGTATAAGTATCTCTTAAATTTGCAGATTATTGTAAAAAGTATTTTATATCTTTGAATTTAAAGGACGCACGAGTATTATCATAACATTGTCAAGGATGGCTGTGAATTTTTTTTTCGTATTGTAGAATCAATCATGGAAAATGAGTTGCTGGACACTTTAATTGACCAGGTAAGATTTGATCTTAATTTAATAAAATATCGAGGAATTTTGGTATTAGATAATATGCTTATATAAATACATACCTATGTACTTATTATAATAATTTAAAAAAATTTAAGGTTGACGTTTTGGTGCTTTGTTATGCTATCAATGACCCTTTTTCATTCAAAAATGCGGAGATATTCTTACACGAAAAGTTCAAAGATAAGTTAAAGAAATATCGAGTAATACTAATTGGTTAGTAATCAAATCACACAAAATGAGCTTTTAATACAAATTTTTGACAAAAAAAGACTTTTGACTACATTTTCATAATTTTTAATAAGGACTTTTCAAATTGTGTTTTTTTGTATTGGTAGGAACCAAAAGTGATCTCAAAGATGAATCCACTTGTGCCATTCCAACTATTGATGGAGAATTACTCAAGGAAGAGCTTAAATTGACGTCATTCTTAGAATGCTCTACAAGAACGTTAGAAAATATTTCCCAACTTTTTGGGGTAATATTAGACAATGCCAAAAAAGAAGTTACTATTACTGAGTAAAGCAACAAACCAATAGGATCCAGTTCTTGCAGTAGTAATGAAATGTTAATGAGAATCAAAAAAAGAAGAAATTAAGCTTGCATACCAAGATAGAACATTACGTAAAACGTCATGAATTATTATTTCCAAAATGGTCTTTCATTTTAGATGCTTTTTGGTTAGGTAATGTATGCATCCATTACTACAGATATTTGTATGTTTACAAACATTTATATGATAATAAAAGAAATTTAGCCACAAAAATTACAATACCTACTACTCTACGTTGACGCTTTTTCTAACTAGAATTTAAGATAGCCTGTTTTGCTTATCCTGTTTTCACAGGAAGCTTAAACCTCTGGCCAAACCACGAACTTGGGCATATTTTGATTTCCATGAAATGTGTTGCATGGTCGTGTACACGTTCATTAATAAGTAGTTGGCTATTCAGATCACACACTAATTTGCTAGTGTCCAATACAGAACAGCTTATATAAGTCCATCTACTGTGTAAAATGCAATTTCTTTAAAAATAGGAAGTGAGTCATCAGCGAAGCAAATTAAGTATATTTGAAAATTATGTTGCCCGTGAATTTCTGTCAACGATATTGTCAAATAAATATTAATAAAGCGAGTTATGAGATCTGATCTGAGTTTTGATGAAGTTGGTGGAATTAGGTGGAAAAAGTTGATAATATACTGGAAAAGTGATATGCCACCCCGCGATGCACGAAGACCCGTGGAAGGCAAGTCCCTAAAAATAACAAAATTTAAGACGTATTTTAGTAGTGCATATACTCTGGATAAATTTTTCTTCGTTCTTTTAATTTCATCGAAATGAATTGAACATTGTATTGTGCTTAGATTTGATACACATCGTACAACGATCAATGTAGGTGGTGTAGACCATGCTATTACTCTTTGGGACACGGCCGGGCAAGAACAATATGACCGCTTAAGACATCTCACCTATCCTAAAGTATGCAACAATGCAACCAGTAAATTAATGTACATTTCAAATTGCTAGCTAGTTAATCCTACTAATTTATTTTGACTGCAAGCCGCAAGCAAGCATACGTGTCTAATTCTCGTGCAATTGTTACACATGAATTCTGATGTTTCAAATTTTTAGACGGATTGCTTCGTAGTTTGTTATTCAGTAGAAAAACCAGCCTCATTTGATAACGTATTTGAAAAATGGTATCCGGAATTAAAAAAGCATTGTCCAACTGCTTCCTTGATTCTTGTTGGTAAATATTTGCACAAATATACTTTTATTAAAACTGGTTTAAAGTGCGGCAATAACGCATAAAGACAAAAAAATAAAGACAATTTTACTACAACAATGGTTTATTTTATTGTCCTTCTAGGCACAAAGTCCGACTTAAAGGAAAGCAGTACGACAACAGTTTCGCTCAAGGATGCCAGGAAAATGAAATCCAAAATCAAGGCATACAAACAGCTAGAATGCTCTGCTCAGAATAGGGAAAACTTGGAAGAAGTATTTGTGGAAGCGGTGAGATCAATTACGAAGCCGAAGAGTGGATCATGTACAGTTCTATAGTAGTAACATGTGCATGTCTAAACGTGTGTGCCTTTTTATCTTTCAAATACTCGTTAATAGTATTTTACACTATTTACACGCTTATCATTTGTTTTAAATAAATAAATGGGAGGAAAAATAAAAATAAATATACTTAGTATTGCCTTGCAGGCAATCATTTTATTTCTCGTAAATGTTTTCACAAAGTAAACGATTTTACTAATGTAGGAAGTACAACATATTTAATTGTAAGTTACATATTTTACTACTAATGTACTATTACATAATAGGTAACTTTTAACTGTTGAACATTAACTACAATCGACGCGAGCGATATTTTGCATGATATTCACTCTACCATACTGTAACAACTTTCTTACGAAACAACATTTAACTTAACTATTTTATGTAGCGATAAATGCTTTAAAATTTACCATTCAGTCTCAAAACGTCTCAATGTGAAATAGCAAACCTTAAGATAACCGATAATTTAGGCCTACATAATATATTTATTTTATGTAAGTATGTACGATTAATTAGCATTTTGACATTCATACATTTTATGTATTTATCACATTTCATACCAGGACACAAATAAGTTTTAAATTTCTACCGATGAGAATGAATATCGCTTAAGGTAAGGCGCAAGGAACCTTAATAGCAGTCTAAAAAAAAGAGCACAACTCATGATAAAAACTTTGCGAATTATAAAATTATTACTAAGATTAACAGAATCACACGTCTAGCATATAACGCATACTTACAACAAACAAATAGATTATCGGCGCACGAATTAAAAATAATACGCAAGTTAAATAAATTTAAACTACCTATACACAATAGAACAGCGACAATATGCATTGTAAAACACGACATTAAACATAAAAGACATAAAAAGATTCATATATTTGTTAAGGATGCAAACATTACATTTCACATATTATATATATGTAGCATTCTCTTATTAAAGTTCATTTCTAATTGAAATGCAAGCATTCCAAAGATATCAAGTAAAGAAATTTTAAATATGCATATATTCATTCGTTGCATGTCGCACCATGGGTTAATTAAGAACCTGTATTGTGTAAAATATTTTATAGTCATTGATTGAGAATTGTTTCACTAGTTTTATTTATTCGGCAGGGGAGGATGAGGAGAATCTTCAGGTGAGGTCGCATTTTGTAGGGGAGAATCAACAGGTCGGAAAAATGGAGATTCTCTTCCGCCATTAGAAGAAACTGATGATTCAGTTTCATTTGAGTTTTGTGAATCTTCGACATGATTGGTTATCATTGAAACGAGAGAACTAGATGAGGTAGATGAAGCTGGATTGAATGGAGACGTTGTATGAACTGCCTGACTTGTAAAAAACGAGTGACTGTTCGTGACAATCGTGTTTCCAGAAAAATTGTAGGAAGGTGTAGTTTGGTAGCTTGTATTAGGTACTGAAGTTTGGGTTGCTGTCACCAATGGTTGAGGACTTCCCATGGGAAAACTCAAAAGGCCTCCAGGACGCTTGGCCGGTTGTGGGGAGCAGTCCATCATATTAGAATCCCAATCACATTTTCTCTTTACTCCTACAAATCATTATTTGCCATTTAATAAATTACATACAAAACGAGCTACATAAATTTGATATAAAATAAATAAATACCTTGGCCTCCACTTAGGACACTAGGACGAACAGCTATTGGGCTTAGCGATCGCCGTGTGGTAAAACTTTTTCTGGTAGGAGACGGGGATGATAGAGACGGAGAAAATCGCGACAGCACCCTTGGAGAGGCAGCTGGAGATGAGGAAGCCGATGATGTAGGAGGCATTGAGAGCCACAACTGATCGGAGAGACTAGGCCGTCTTGTTGATACTTCCATTGACATAGAATCCTATCGGAAGTCAATCAAACACAAAGTTAGACCATTCTTTCGTAGAAAATAATTTTCATGCACGACGGACAATAACAAAACTAAAGCAAATATGTCACTCCAATAATAGACATTACCAATGATAAGTCCTCCCATGACTGAGCTATGTTACTAGTTCCATTAAAATCTTTCTCTGAAGCTGTCTCCCAATCAGTGTGGTCTTCATGGCGTAACTGATTGACACGATTTGGTGCGGGTCCTGGGGATCCCTGTGGCAAATTAAAGGAATAAAACAAAATATAAAAACGGTTGTATGAAAAAAAAATTACTGCTAAAAATATTTTTAATATAAAAAATATAAAAGTATCATCTTATTACGGGACTAAAGCTAGCTGAGAACCTTCGTGGTCTTGAGCCACTTAAAGAGGATAAAAAGGATGTAGCCAAAGAAGCTGGATCGATTTCAGCACTTTCTTTTGTAGCTCCTGCTAAATTAGAAGTCGCTGCATTGCTAGCAGTATTCGACGTACCAGACACCAAAGCTGGTGTGTTTGACTCATCTCGCCCTGTACCTAGCTGATTGATCATAGGAGCAGAGGATGAGCGTTTCAAGTTCAACCTTTACAAAAGAGTTAATAAAGATAGAATTAATTGACATGAATTTGTTCTTACAAGCCCTAAATTTTAGTATATTTTTAAACCATGTATTATTAACGAGTATTTAAATCACATACTGGTTTAATGCTGTTCCCACAATTGAGGACAGTGGGCTAGGACATGCCCTAGGTCGATGAATAGCTGGATTGGGACTGCAAGATCTTCCACTCAAAAGTAAACTGCTATTGGGACAGCTTCCAGCTGCTGCAGGGGTTGCTGTTGTAGAAGCAGATTTAGTATTTACAGCACCTCCTGCCATATTATCACTAGTACCAATATCCCGTACACTTCCCCCTGCGGTTCGAGTAGATTCCGCAATAAACGTTTTCCCGCTGTCCGTTTCCATTTTGATAAAAGTTTGAAAGCGTTTCCTTGCGTGGTTATATTTATAAATGCTTACACAAAAGGCGTAAATACAGCCACACCGAAAATTACGACCAAAAAGTTTGACACTGTGCAAAACATTAACGATGTAGAATTTTACTTTACAACAGCAAATTAATATGCTTATTAGCAAAAATTACTCTACAATAGTATAGTAAAGTGTAATTAGACAAATTAGGATGTTGTGTGTAGCAGCCCATTTTCCCACTTTTTTTGTTGACTAGCTTTTACCCTACTACGCGTATAATTCCTGTACTATGTAATTTAATTAGCTTTTATGTAGAAACGTTGCGGTGCGGACGCTAACTTTTCAAGTCAACTGCATATCCCATGAAGTATTGAATGTACCGTCGGAAATGACAGGCAACACATTTTTCAAAATTGCAGAATAGCTGAGTTCATGTGTGTGTACTGGCAAAACAGAGTCGATGGAAAAAAAATATAATTCTCGTTTTTTTGTTTCTCATTGCATGCTTGCAGTTTTGTATTGTGCCATTCATTCATTTAGAAATCATCACTGATTGCAAAAACGAAATAGAGAAAAAAGATTTGAGATGTGTTGGGTGTTGAGTGTTTTTAGCACAAATCGCATATCAATTTTCTGTAAAATTTGTAGCAATGGCTCGTTTATAAAAAAGTGTCATTTGGTTCTTATTTCTTATATTTCTTTTGAGATTGGCACTTTTCTTCAAAACTTGCACAAAGTTGCAAAAACTTCTGCTGGTTAACTGTCCTAATAAACCGAAAAGTTCAATCAGCCGACAACAGCTGATTAGCCTGAACCCTTTGTGGCTCTCTGAGAACTTCCCAAGTTCCTAACTAAATGCATATTCACCACACGGATCACAGCATTCTTACGATGAGGCAGATTTTTTCGGTATTATCTACAACTGCAACAAATTGCAAAGTTCGTGACCAGTTAAATATTGATAGCAGACTATCGGCCAAACTGCAAAAAATGCACTGTTCCGGGGAAACGCATTAAAAATATAACTTTTAGAATGACAATGTCATATTCTCTACGTACAAATGACTGCATATTGCATACACTTATATATACACACACTTGCATGGTAAATGTGTATTGTAAAATTGTAAGTTGGATGCATATAATGTATGTAGACGGCATTTTTGTATGGAATTGTGCATTGCATTTGTGAGAACTGAGAAGCTTTATTCCTGAATGTGAGGATTTATAAGAAAGACAGATAAAATGGTTTATACTGTGGGGACTTTTGTCTGCTCATCCTGCTGTAATGTTTAATCGTTGTGGCCGATTTCATTCCGCATTCCAATCCAACGACAAGGGTTTATTACATGTACGTACATGGTTTCGTGGATAATGATAAGTAACTTCGACCGATAACTCGGTTGGATTGATATACATATCTTATCTTACCCCCTCTCGTGAGTTAGTCGTAGGGAATTAATAAGTTAATAAGAATACTCTTGGAAATAATTTCCCTACATGTTAATGGTCCTGTTGAGTATTGGGCTGTCACCGATTTCGGCGCAACTAGCCCCTCCCCTTGGCCTGCACTGCAAGCACACTGTCTTGTGCATATATAAAAAAAAACTTTTTAAAACTTATATGGAACACAACGTTTATAGTAACAATTACTTTCAACCACGAAAAGGGTTGACCTCTATCATGTGGGGCGATAAGCAAATTTCTGTTGTTGCTTTTACGATCTATAAGTTAAGCCCAAAAACAAGGTTTAACAAACCTGCTTAATATTTTAAATTTTAATACAATGCGAGCTTATTTTAATAAATAGAATAATACGGCAAAAAAGTGGAAAACTAAAGCTCATTAAATGGAAAGACTGAGATAATTTTCTCAAGCATCTTAGTCGGTCATATTTTAAAGAGGTCAGAACTGGCATAACAATACTCGGTCCTTCCTTCCAGTGTTAGCATATGCTATGTCTGTACTATTTCTCTAATGCTGTTCTGATGATGTTAATATGGTATGCTGGTGTTAAAAAATATGTGGAGTTTATCAAAAAGCTTCGTACGTAAGTAATATGCATTAAGCATGCTTACGAACAGAGAGCATTTACATACGGAGACATAAAGGGTTTGGGATTTGGATGGTAACTGAACTGAAAATATGTACATACATAACAATATCAATATACTATAAACTCTCGCAGACCAGACGGAAGAATCACCTTTTTTTTACCGAGAGATAGCAATCGAGAGATTTTTGTACGTATAGAGTAGAGTATAGTAGTAGAGAGATAATCACTC
>JAHZNC010001379.1:0-30577 GCA_027744095.1 Zhuqinia jingwanae
ATAAATAAAATGTATTCGTTATAGTGTTTCATATATATTAATATGGCAAATATTGTATATTATTTTTAACTATAAGCAGTTTAAGCAATGATGAATGACTGTATGCCATTTTGATCATGAATTTTTTTCATGTCACTAATGCATATGTAAAAAAAATTAATTGCGCTAGCCAATGTATTTAATGATCATTGATTATTATGTAAGGATCTTGTGTAAAGGTGTATTTATATAAGCCGTGTTCAAAAAATCATTCACAAATTATAAGTGCAAAAGAAATTCACTCAAAGATTTGTCATTATTTTCAAATAATGCAAAAAAATATACACATAACACTCGGTTAAATTTTGTGTGCAAATACTACGTTTCTTTACTTAGCCCTATTGTTATGTCGAGGACAATTATTGGAGTATAATACCTACTTACCCATAACAGCGTTTACCATGTTATCCACAACGACTACATCGTAGCCACTATTGAGCAGCTCAACAACACAAACGGACCCAACGTAACCTGCTCCTCCAGTAACAAACACTTTCGGCATGATTTCTCTGTTGCCTGAGGAAAATATTAAAGATTTAAAAATAATTATTGTTATTATTTTAAAGACAGCAAGTACTTGTTTCAAGATAATGCGCCATATGACAATATGTTACTATCGCGAGCTTCCATTTTCCACTGCACATTCACATTGTACAACTAATCTCATTTTTTTTACTTGGAAGCCATTAATGTAACCTATAGGTACATGCTTTTGTCAAAAGTACAATACCATATCCCATTTTAACACCTGCAAAGTTAAGAATATAATAACAAACTTCGTGATTTGCGAGGTGTCATAAACCAGAGATAGAGATAACAAAAGTCAAAAGTAAACTATCATCATTACGGACTATGTACATATTATGTATGTGATCCTGTTTCCAACGACAATGAATGAATGAATACGAAAATGACAAGCAAGTATAGTATGATTACAGGCTGAATTTCGGACAAAAAGGATTCATGCAAGTTTTTGTTAGTTATGTTATGATATTACATGCATATATAATAATACATGAACTTAATGTTAAAGAAATTAATTAAAGTAATGGGATAATGTTATCTTACCAGGTTATTGTGGAACAGTTTTTATTTATTCGGAGAGTTCGATTCCTACGTTTAGAGCTAATGCAATGGCTCAATTGTTAGTATAATATGACATGGCCGTGTAGTGAAGTGAATTTTAATTTCCCCATGAGCTACGGCGAAAGCGATAGTGCAATGCCACGTGAAGTGTAAATTGTACTACTGTACATTATCTACTCCAAATAAACTGACTACTTGTGGCCATCCTTGCAAAAAAAATTGCAGCGAACTGCGTACACAATATGATGTTCGTCAAATAAATATTAAAAAAGGAATTGAGTATATCACAAATTACAAGTAATAATATGCTCCATGCTACATTTTCACAAGTGCATCTCGAATTTTAATGCATATCTTACTAGTACAGTTATGCAATCGTACTTAAAAGTACTATATAGGTATACTACTGTTTCCAAAAGCACATGATTCTGATGACCTCAATTCTGGCTTTGGAACAATTAAGACTATAGGACAGCATGGGACTACAGCAGCATATAGTTGCTCTATGCTAAATTTGAAGAATATCATAGCATCCGATTTATATGTACACCGGGCAGTCTCGGAAAATTTCGGTACGTAGGAAGTAGGATAAATCCTTACACATGCAGTCCATTATCGACTTGTGTAAACTGTAATCCTATAAGTGAAGGTGAGTAAAAAGTATGAGAGCATAAATGAAAAGACAGTTAATGTGTATAACAGTATAAGTCTCATTTATGTATTTATTAGAATCATGACTGTTAAATTGAATTGAGAATTAAATTGATCGGTCGTTTAAAAGTTTAGATTATCTAATTTCGAAGCTATTGTACCATTGTACCAAAAAAATACATATTATTAAACTATTACACTATTAAATTGTTGTATTATATAAATGACATATTAAGTACTTTAATTATTATTATTATACCCATCCATACTAGTTAATTATGGATGTATGTATCAAAAATAAATAGTAATTAATGTTATTACAGTGAGAGTATAGCTTTTAAATATCACTGATATATTACTATTTACAATGTGGAAATGATGTTTGTAATACGAACAGATCGATTGCCACCAATTGACCAATTGTAATTTTATTCATCCTCGGTTTCCCCAGATTCGCCCACGGGGATACCCTCAGGTTCGCCAAAATCATGAGCTTCAAAAATATCAACTCCATAGTGTTCGAGGTAAAAAATTTGTTGAGTTTGTGCCGCAGTAGTAATCATCTCCTGTAAAATTTCAAGTATAAAAACGTTACGTTTTGTTCATTCCACCAAAGTGTATACACCTATACTAAACAAAGTACTGTGCCCCGTACCTTAAAAGTCTGCTTAATTTCACACACATAAAGATGGAGCTTGCCAAATTCAATGTCTACAGTGTTCTTCCATTTGTTTTTGCAATTTTCGTAGTCGACGACACTACTCAGATTATTAAAATCAACAAACCCAAATCTAATTTGTTAGATACCACCTTTGTTTTAAACAAAAAAATGCATTCAAATGTTACCTTTCTTTCCACGCTAGCAGCGTTTTATTCGCGTCGTCCATCATATCATGAGCGTTTTTCAAATTTTCTTTATGAGTGCGTAGTTCAGCATTAACATCATCCAGCAGACTTCGTGTATCGGCCTCCTTTTGGTCTAGCTCATTTGACATTGAAATCTTTATATTTGTCCACCTGTAGATTCTTAAGACTAAAATCTTTAATTGCCGTGTCCAGCTTGTTATCCTTGTCCACGAAACCTTGATATTCCTGAGTCCTTTGCTCAGAGCTGAGGGTGACTTCCCTGATCACGTGATTTACTCTGTCATGCGACTTTCGTAGTGTATTTGCAATGCCCTGCCAAATATTATTTCGTGTAAGTAAAGTTACTCAGGTATATTTAATTTCGACATATGCCGAATACAAAATCAATTCATTTCAATTAAAGATTATGCATACCTTCATCCATTCTTCTAGCTCTCTTGGTGAGAATGGGTTAGGAGAAATAGTGTACTCCTCTAATTTCAAAAATCGTGCATGTTCATTGAAACGTTCCACAATTCCGAACGATTTGCATTTTTCAGACAACTGAAAACATTCAAGAAAGGGTTAAGATTAGAATGAGTTAATATTTATTTTCGGTGTGTTTGTGTTAGTATATGCCACAAACACAAACCTCATGCTACTATTCACTATACCTGATGCTGGTAAGTTTTTAATTGTTGACTTCTTCGTTCTAACTCCTCTTTCAGTTTTATATTTACATGATGAATACTTGACAACTGCTGTACCAATGTTGCCGTTTCTTTGGATAAATCAGACGCTTTGAGTTTGTTAAGGGATTGTCCTGTTATTAGCTGTTTGAGCCGTAACAACTCGGCGGCCTTTGATTTTATGCTCAATTCTGTAATATCCAATTATAAATTTTTAGAGACGCAGTTATTACCATAATATAATTATTAATAATGTGCAGGTACACGTTTTCCATACCACTAGTATAATAATGCAACAAGACGAGGTTTAAAGATTAATTAGAAAATAATGAACAACACGTAATAACTCACCGATTCCTTCTTGCTGCAGTTTCAAACGTTGCACATTAGAGTATTGTTTGCAGCTATTCATTGTTTTATCTACTTTCTGGTGGAGAGAAGTTAGAACTGCCACTTCAGCCTTCCACCGATCTTTGACTTCCTATAAATTATGGAGAAAAACATTGCTTTGTATGAATTTTCTGATGATTGTTTGTCCCAAATCATTTCCTAATCACGAAGAAATAAACATCACACCAAAGTACCTTGGTAGGATTAACTTCCTTGTTAAGACTCTCCAGTTCTGCAAGTTTTTCCTTTCGCTCCTGAATCAACTCGTCCTTCGTTTTGGTGAGATCGATTGCATCAGACTCACCTTTAGTATAAAACAATAATTGATACATATATATAGGTAGGCACAATACACTTTTCAGGTTACCTGAATTGGTAACGTATACAAAAAAACTTACGAACTCTCGTTTTGAAATTCTCCAATTCAGCATCTAGTAGGATCAAATAAACAAAACAAACTCATTGATAGAGGGAAATCGTAAGTAGTTTGCAAGGTACACGAAAAAATATAAGCGAGATTTACGTACCTATTTCATTAGCAGATAAATCGTTTTTGAAATAGAATGGGAATAAATTTAGATAACTTTCAAACGCATGCTCTTGTAAACCAGCTTTTGACAATTGAGCAATAGTGGGCTCCGATGGAGGGCTGATTAGCATTTCAGTTCGACAACACAACCAAGCGAGAGCTGTCAAACAACCCGGCCAAGCAAAGCTCGCGTTTGGCGTTTTAAAATGAGTTTTTGGGAGCGTACCAGGGTACCTCAGTACTTTCAACGCTTCCATGATTTTATTGATATCATCTTCAACTTTCTCTACCTTCTTTCCTTTATCCTTCTTTTCCGGTTGCTGGAAAAAGATGTCGCCAACAAAATGAGACGCCAAAAACTGGAATAAACAGACATGAGACATAAAGATCACTTGTAAACTGTTTTACGGCACAGCGTACAATTAAAACTAAGGATGATTGTCTACTTAGTAGACTCTACTAGTAATTGTGAACTCTGAGCAGAGGCTAAAAAAGTTATATTGCATACCTTAAACATAGTCATTATTTGAGCTGCCGATAGTTTTGCGGGGTTAATTAAATCCGTCGGTTTAGCTGGTTTTGAAGCGCACTCCTGACTATCCAGAAACTCGTACACATATCTGGCCATATCAGAAAGTATTTCTTTTTCTTTCGTTACGACAATACTTTTACCTATGTCCCCTCCATCGTTATGAACTCCACGCCTACGCGCCGTGCTCATAGGGGATTTAGAACGACTACAACAATAAGGATATAATACATCATGAATTGGAACACAGCAATAAAGGAAAATTAAAAGAGTTTTTAACACACCATAGATAAGTAGAAATTAATTACTTAGTGTACATACCTCCTTGCTGGGGTTATGGCTGGTGTAAGGAAGGAGAGTGTTTCGTGTGATTTTGATTTTCTCCTATGCATATTAGACATAGAGATCGATCTAGATTTAAAATTTTACACAGGGGAAAACATAACACTTTTTCATTATTTTAGTACGGATCATTTTTGTTTTGAACACTTTTACAAATTGCCAACGCCTACAAAATTTTACCTGAGAAGATTCGGATTCCTTGGTGGTTGTGGTGGGTTTGCAGTATTACGCGATCGTGGTGCAGAAAATACAGCAGGATTTTTACTTTGACGTGAACTGCGACTGGAGGATGCGACTGTGTCATTATGTGGAGCCATGATGGTGACATTTCGTGAATATGCTCCCGTACCCCCCCTCCCAAGTATAGGTGTTGGGATTCCACTGGCCCTCGTTTTTTGAAGCGATCCTCTTTGACTGTTTCCACTAAGCCTGGTCATGTTACTTAGATTGTATTCAGATTGCATTCCTTTAAAAACGTCCTGTGGAACCAGGTCTCGCAGTTCCGCTTCAACATGCGGAGTTTTGAACGACGACCGACGCTATAAATTAAATTGAATGGGGTATTAATAATAATTTATCATAAATTAATTTTTACTTGAGCATAAATAAAATACACATTTTTACAAAACTTACCCCTAATGGATTCGACATTTTTATTTATTTATGTAAAACAGAACCGAACACCAATTTTCAGTCAGAGGGTTTTCAATCTGACACATCAAAAATCCGTTGAAACTAAACTAGTGACTAATTCTAGTTTATAATCGTATATATTTGTTCAGCTTAAAATAAATCACGTTTTTAACAATTAATGAATGAACAAGTAACACTTCTCTATGCTACATCTCAGCTCTCTCAACTTCTCAATGCCTTCAAGATTCAATACATTTCACAATTCACAAACAAAAGTATAAATTTAACAGCTTAGTCAGAGTAAAAATCACAAATTACGATAATTTCAGGCTCTTTTGTCCTGTCAAGGAACAAAAATATCAGCTTACAAGCACACGAAATGTAAAATGTAACAAAATAGGTAGTACGAGAATCAAAACAAAAGCAAGAGATGATAAAAACAAAAACAACGGTCGTGCTACTTCTTTTGCCGCTATCTTCTTGGGTTTGGGTTTTTATGGATAGCTATCTACATTGGATTGTAGTCATTACACCTTGCACCGTTGTAAGCCTGTAGCACAGAGACATAAAGCTGACTAATAATATTATTGGACATATGGAAAGATCTGTGCAGCCTTCAAACAGGATGAACTGCGTAACAGATAAATAAAGTGTTCTGGCTACGAAAACCTTCATACACATTAATACATATACACAAGTACAACAGTACACAGTCACGCAACACTACAAAGTTCACATCTTCATGGATTGACGCATTTAAATGCACTCTCTCCTCACCTGTTCGTTCATCATATGAGTTTGAATTCAGAATGTGATTCGAACCTGTGTTGTTGTTGTCTTCAATCTTGTGCCTTTCTCTATTATATTTTTTTTTTACTCAAAATAATTTTTAAAAGCAAGTGTGTGTGTTGCGGATTTATTTTCGTCGCTAACATTGCATTGAAAATGTTTTTACATTTCACACGATTCTTTATGCAAAGCAGGTCACCGAGACCGAAAAATTCATATTCAACCAGAAACATCACAAGCAAAACTTAATTAGCATATTTCGACATTTTTGTCGTGTGCTCGTGATATTTTGTGGATCTTTTAGTGAAGTAAAAATATTCTAAGTGCATGTTTGCTGGTGCTATTGGCTGTTATAAAGTTCATTTCAAAGACGAAAATTAATAGCAGTTTATATGGGAAGGCGAAGCTAGTAAAAAACACGCCTGTGCCTGAAGTCTGAGCGAAAAGCAAAAGTATTTACTATTTACATTGAATGCGTTTTGAAGTCATTGTGGACAAACGTAAAATAAGTTGATAACGTACACTTTGTTCCTTTTAGATTTTCAGTGATCAGGGAGGTTTTGTGATTTTCATTTACATAAGTTATTGTTTGCTAACCCTCTGTTTTTGTATGTTCTTCGCGTAACTTAAGCCAAGTTCAGAAAGAAGTTGTTGAAACCTAGAAGATAGCTGTCAATGTGAAGTTGAAGTACAAATGGAAAGAACCGAAGAAAATTAATGGGGGCACGTTGCTGGTTTGGCCTAGTTTAATTACGAATTTTTGTAAGGATACGCAGGGGGAAGAAGGATCAAGATTAGTTGTCGTGATGGCGGATAAAACGGTGCAAGACATCAAGCGTTTGAAAAACATTGTCGGCAAAGTAGAGGAAGGTTCCAAAATTCGGCTGGACCAAATGATTCTGGATTTTGTATTGCATCCCGAGCTTAAAGGTTTACAATCATTAATCTAATAAATTACGCATGCGTCAAATGTCGAACAATGTTCAAGAGTCACCTTATTTTTATGTTTCCAGATGTAACGTTTCCTAATCAGCTATCAAATATAGAACGAGCGTACGTACACTTTCAAGCTACTAGAAATGGATTGCAGTCTTTCAGTACTGGGTAAGTAGACTCTTTCTGCATTTGTATTTGGGTCACATACTGCGAGTTGCGGATGGTATGTTGATTTATTGATGTTAATAAATAATGACTAATATTCCAACGTGTCTTAATAGATCTGGGAGTGACCGACGGTTGACTCTTCGACGAGCTGTAGAGAAGACATCAGTGGAAACAAAACTGGTAGCTCTCACTTCACAATCTGTTATTGGGATATCTAGTCTAGTACAAGTCCTACCTGTGAATAGTAGACATGCTGATGGTGGCGAAACACATTTTGGTCGTACGGGTACATTAGCATCAACTTTATATGTGTAATACTGTACAATGTTGCATGCATGTGTACGTACTTTTATAGTGTATTTTTTTATTACTTTGATCTCCTTCAGGATCTGTAATGGCCCCGGTCAAAACTGTTTATGCTTCTCGACTTTGTTCGGGGCCTTTTCCTAAAGTTCCTAGAGCAAGAAGAACGGATTCCTACCTTGAGTACCGGAAAATTCTACCCATTTGGAAGCATCAAAGTCAAATTATTAATCATTTGCAAAAACATCGAATTGTATTCATCCAAGGTATGTGGGATAAAGTGAAGGAACAATGACTGGAAGTTTTTATCCTTTAACAATCATAAAAATGTTTATGTTAATCATTCCAACAACATTTTGTTTTGTTGTTTCAGGTAGTACTGGCTGTGGTAAAACGACTCAAGTAAGTTTTTGTTTTAATTAGTGTTCAGAATACATATGTTAGATTGTCGTTATCCTTATGCTAATACATGGAAATTAAAATAACTTTGGTATACAGGTCGGTCAGTTTATACTAGACAACGCTCATTTAAAATCAGAGAAAGTACGCATCATTTGCACCGTCCCAAGAAGAATAGCCGCTGTTTCTGTAAGTGAACGTGTTGCTGTTGAACGTGGTGAACGTCTTGGTCAGACAGTAGGCTACCAGATCCGATTGGAAAGTTGTACCTCACCGACCGAAACTCTTCTCACTTATTGTACGAGTGGAATACTACTTCGCTCGTTATCGTCACCCGGTACGGATACTCATACGAATATTCAGGAAAATCTAATATTATAAGTTGTTATAATATGCAAATCATTTATGAGGTTCGCCAATTTTGCTTTTATAACGTTTACAGACTACAAGATTCTCCAAAATACTACTCACATAATCATAGATGAAATTCATGAGAGAGATCGACAGACTGATTTTCTTCTGACTTGCTTACGAGATATTTTGTCAATGTTTCCCAATTTACGCTTAATTATCATGGGAGCTGACATGAATAACGAGCTTTTCTCTTCATATTTTGGTGGTGAGGATGAATGTCCTGTGATTTGCGTCGAGGGAAGACTTTACCCAGTGCAGAATTATTATCTTGAAGACGTTTTGGAAATGCTGCAGTACGAAAATAATGACATGCGATGTACAAAGAGGCATGATGAAAACAAAGATGTCTACAACCGACTTGTTGAAAAGCTTTCTTCCGGTCGCATGGAGTCAAATGTTCAGGTGAGAAAGGAGGACCCCTCAAACATAGTACAGTGTGCGAGGCAAGATGTCGACGACATGATACAACAAGTATGGATGTCAGGTGACGAATCATTACTGGTGGACTTCTTGAACATGGTTGATTCTGAGGACGTATCTGTGAATTACCAACACAGCACCGTAGGTGTGACAATGTTGATGGCTGCTGCCGTGAGAGGAATTTTGGACTTTGTGACGGCCCTACTGAACTTTGGTGCGGATCTTGAAATTAAGTCAAAAGTGGAGGATACTGAATTTTCAGCAATAGATTGGGCTTCAGACCATCTTCAGCATGAAGCATTGAAATTGCTACTAGAACATCAGTACAAAACCAAACTAATGCCTGCTATGAATTCAAGGTCTATGGATGCCCAAAAGTGTCAGCTTTTAACAAGATACTTGAAGTCAATTGACGAAGAGCGAGTTGATTTGCTGCTGATATTGCGCTTGCTTCATCAAATTCACGTGAGCGCGGATTCATCTCATGCAGTCCTTGTGTTTTTACCTGGGTACGACGAAATAGTAACATTGAAGCACCTGATTTTGTCTGACGCTCAGCTTGGATTCCGTCATGGCACATTTTTAATAGATGCCGACCTGGAGTATGCTACCATCTGTTTTCCTCTGCCAGATACGAATCTATGACAGAATTTCCTATTCCCGAAATTGTTCGAACGTCATTGCAAGAACTTTGTTTACATGCGAGATCTTTCATGAAGGCGGATGTGAAAATTGAACGATTTTTCACAAGAATTCCCGAACCTCCTGCTCCTATCGCTGTGAAAAAATCGGTAGAATTGCTTACAGTAATGGGAGCTTTGGATGAAGACGAACAATTAACAAAATTGGGATTCCATTTGCTGGATTTTCCCTTGGAACCATTTCTTGGGAAGGCATTGATTTATGCTGTCGTATTTCGTTGTTTGGACCCCATCTTGACACTTGTTTCTGTCATCTCGTACAGGTATGTTGGTATTGTCAACTATTTGTCAAACAATATTTCTACTTGCCTCACATTTTGTTCACGAAGAAAATTTGATGTCATTCCAGGGACCCTTTCCAGCTACCAAGTGATCCCCGAGATAAGGCGAAAGCACAGGAATGCAAGACCAGATTTGCCCGTGATTCATACAGCGATCATATGGCTTATTTAAAAGCGTTCCAGGTAAAGGCACTTGCTAAAACTATATACATGGTTCTTAATTTATTTCATCTATCTTCTCAAAACGTAATCTAATTATGCAGTGTTCTATTTTGTGTAGGACTGGGAAAGGTCTAAAATGTTTTGTGAAGGAACAGAGCGTCGATTTTGCAGAGATAATTACTTATCCCCACTCACATTTGAAATGGTATATGCCATTCGTTCTCAACTGCTTGGACAGCTAAGAGCTAGTGGTTTTGTGAAAACGAAAGGCAAGGGAGATCTGAAAGAGTTGAATTCAAATTCAGATAATTGGGCGCTTGTCAAGGGTGTTTTAGTTGCAACCTTATACCCAAATATTTGTGGAATCGATCGTACCAAAAAGGTTTTGTATAACAGGTGTAGCTTATCTGTCATTCTATCGGCACATTCTATCTTATAATGCTGTCCATGTCCTTGCTAACTTTATTTTTTATTTTTTAAATGATTACAGTTTTAACAGCAAAGTTTCTTTCCATCCATCCACTACTATAACGAAAAAGAAAACGGCAATTCCTGACATTGCTACAGATTGGATCATTTTCGATGAGATGACTCAACAGGGTACAGGAAATTTGGTGAAAGGGTGTACTTGCGTGAGCACAATAGCCATTGCGTTGTTTGCTGGAAGTTTCAATTCTCCACAACTAAATGGTTAGACAATTATTACAACAACAAAAATACTAATGACTAATAAATAAATAAATTCTAAAATTCTCATTATATTTTCAGATGACGAAAACGGATTAATGATGAGCAGAAATCTCACTCATATGGATCTTAAGAATCGAACATCTCGAATTAAAATTAACCAGTGGATTACGCTTGAGGGAATGAATGATACTATTGACATGCTAGTATTTCTACGTCACAAAGTTAATGACCTGGTGCTAAAACGACTTCGGTTTCCATCTGCGCCTTCTGCTTCTGTAAGTATAAGTATATCGTACGTATAATAATGAAACCATCTTTAAAAATAATAAGTGCCTAAATGATAGTTAATTTGCATTTACTCTAATAATAGGAAGACGATTACTGTATTCAAACAATTGCGGCAGTGCTTGCGAGTGAAGACGAAGCACTCGGATTCATAAACATAAAAGGGATCGGTCAGTGGCCTAAACTTGTGACAGGAAATCTTATGTCGGCTCCAAAACGAGGTGAATATTTTTATTTAAAGCAATAAATTGCACTTTGGTATATATTATAATGAAAAATGGACTACTGTTATATGTAATAATATGTTGGAAATCTATGAATCTATAGGTTATGAAAAATTTGCTGCTGCTGCTAGCGACTCAGGCATAGCTAATGGAAAGCTTAGACTAAGACTAGAATAAGCTAGCGTTATTAGCTTATGTGACATATTATATGAATAGTATTTTCTATGTGAATAAAAATAGCAAAGATCTAAAAAATTCTCTAAATTAACGGGTTGTTTGTCCATTTTATATCTCTCAACATGCAATGATTTGGCACGCATGCGCTGCTTTTATGTGCCACACTTGAACTCAGCGTCCCACTTGCACTTTTGGTATTACAACGTTTAAAATTTGTGCTCTCTACCAAAATTTGGTATTTTTTTGGTTCAACGGATAACTCTCTTATTTCACAGCACCTTCTAGTATTATTAATTGTACGAGTAATGAAGGTGTAAATGATAACGATAAATAACTTGTTGTATGAGAAATGGTGGTTGATATTTTACAATCAGACTTTTTATTCTTTAGCGTTTAAACTTGATATCCAGTTTTAGTTTGCTCGGAATGGGAGAGATATCCCAAATAATATTTTGGAAACATTCAGGCAGGAAGACAAGGGAGCCTTTTGTCAACTGTACATATATATATATATCACAGAAATAAAAACAACATATTATAGTAACATTGACATATATATGCGGGTGTGCTTTATGCAAAATATATTTATAATATAAAAGGCCCCTGACTGTGAATTGCTATCAGCAAAACACACATTGCATTAATCTACCACATGTTTGGGTGAGTTACTCCATGTAGCTAAATTAGAGCCAGTTTAAAAATTACTGAAGTGTCATGAATTGTACGCTAGCTTTTATATTGCGGTAGTTGGAGATCAACGGATTCACTGTTCCAAATCTGGGATTTGTATATCTCGGAAGAGCTCGGCAAGTTGCACGTTCCAATGTGTCTCATTCTTCTTCAAGGACAAATCGCATCCACAATAATCCATTGCAATGTGCTCTCTGGCTCAGTAATCTGTTGTGACTCGTGCTAGCTTCTCGCATTCCATTACAGCCTCCTCAGTAGTACAAGCAGGCCCTTTTTCGTAGATAAGCTAAAGCTAACCGCAATTTTCAATCGCGCGCAATAAATATCAAACTGTGATAAGTGACTCTAGTCGTTTGTGCTTACTACACATAAAATATTGTTATGTCTTCAGACTCACAATTCCTTGGAATTAATTACTCAAAGGAAAATGAAGATGCGGTTGGCACAAGGATACGGAACTATAAAAATCAAATAATTGCGGCTGCTGTCGGTAAGTAGATATCATGGTGTGAAAGTACCTTTTAAAAAGCACCTTGCATAAATTTCTGAAGATTTAAGTTGTACGTTGAAAACAATTCTAGTTACTCTTGGAAGTTTTGGTACTGGGACAGTGTTTGGCTGGTAAATGCTTTGGCTGAAAAAAAGCAGAAATCACACCAAAAAGGAATTTTGCAAGAATCCATAAATTCATTCATTTTTTACATTTTTTACTTAAATAGGTCAGCAGTTGCAAATGATAGCATACTCAAATCATCCCATTTTGGAGAGGTTTCACGAGAAATGATATCGTGGGTCACGTCATTGGCCATTGTGAGTTCATTTACGCAACACCATTCAATTCACGATAAGGGGAACTGGTTCATTGCTGGACAATAATATGAGCATACTACTCACTAGTTATAAATGATACTATAAAATCACATCTTTCATCCATTTTTCATGTATTTGCGCATTTAAGATGGGGGCATTTCTTGGTGGACCTATGGCTGGGTTTACAATGGATTTCATGGGAAGAAAATCAGCCATACTCGTATTTTCTCTTCCTTTTCTCCTTGGTTGGGTAACAATGTGCTCTGCGTATTTCATTCGACCCGGTGGATTTTTCTTGCTATACATAGGACGATTGCTAACAGGTAAACGACAAGATTTTGTATGCAAAAATATTTTGGAATTAATTTGTTCTAATAACCCATCAAATTTTTGCGACAGGGATTTGCGCTGGAAGTTATCTCGTAATTGTTCCCACCTATATCAAAGAAATTTCAAGTGACTCAATGAGAGGTATTCTTGGATCCGCGATGCCATTGATGCTAGTTATTGGAATATTATACACGTATAGAATATTTATAGAATATACGGAAAAGTATATAATGTCTTGCTTCAATTTATTATAATTTTCCAAATTCTTCTCCTAATCTGCATAGCTTTATTATTGGAACTTTTTGTGATTGGAGTGTTACGTCAGCATTGTGTGGCGTCCCACCTATATTCCTAGCCATCAGCACCTGTTTTATTCCAGAGACCCCTAGATTTCTTATTAAAAAGAACAAGATGGACAAAGCTGTCTCTTCGTACAAATGGTTGTATATGATTAAATCGGACGATGTTGCTCGAGAGAAAATGTTGGACGTAAGCGCTTTCTCCATGCTTATTTCTCACATACTCATTATTACTCTGTAGAAAATAAAATAAATGTAAAGGAAACATACATTGGGGATAATTTAGATGTTTTTGGCGGAAGCCATTAGTATTAATGATGCCAATAAAGATCCGGTTAAAATGGAACGACGAGGACTAGTGAAACGTCATGTTGCAATTCCCATTTTGATTATGGTCTTTGTGATGTTTTTTCAACAATGTGGTAAGTAATATATAATATATCAATTAGTGGTATATTTTTTTCTAGTGATAGTTAATGGACTATAATTGGATAGTAGTTTGGTTCAATCTAGAGTAAATAAAATACACACAATGCAGTCCTCATATGTAATGTAATCTTGATTAAATAAGGTGGCGTAAATGCAGTCACACTTTACACGGTCGAGATATTTGAACTAGCCGGAAACTTTATACAACCACATACAGCAACGATAATTCTCGGTGTGGAACAGGTTGTGTTTGTACTCTTGTCAATGTTCCTTGTAGACATAGTCGGTCGGAAAACACTTTTAATTTCTTGCAATTTGCTAATGGGGGTGAGTCTTCTTGGGCTTGGAGCCTACTTTTACCTGAAAGAGAAAGAGGATGGGAGTGAGCAGAGACTTGCATGGTTGCCCATTGTCACAATTTATACATACATGGCTGCGTACAGTTGTGGAGTTGGCTCTGTTCCATGGGTCCTTGCAAATGAAATTTATAATCCGGAATATCGAGGTAGACAAACACGCTATGTACATACATAAAATTAACTTTGGGATATTTTATATTTCGTCAATTAATAACATAAGCATGTGGTATTCATTTTTAGCGGAATCAGCAACAATTATGACTTCTTCGTATTGGATATTCGGGTTTCTAGTCGCGAAAACTTATGACAATTTAATATCAGTGTTTAATGTTTCCGGAAGCTTTTGGTTCTACGGGGCATTTTGTTTGGGAGGCTCAATATTTGCCCTACTATTTGTACCTGAAACTAAGGGAAAGTCGAGTGAAGAAATTCTCAAACACTTTGGAGCTCCAGCCAATAATCAAAGTGCAAATAATAATTATAGTGATAGTATTATTAGTCCGCATGAGATGCACCCAATTATGAGTGGCGACGGGACTGAAACGGAAATACATAATAGCAATAACGATCCAGAAATAGTATAAGACTGATATATATATTTACAGCACCGGAATGGATTTGAATCTGGATAACAGACTTTTAAGGGTTTACACAATGTTGCAATTATTATCAGAAAGCCTTTTTTGGTAGGTTTGTTTGGAGTTTTAGATGAGCTAGTCAATACAAATTAAACACTCAGATAAATATTACTTTGTCACATTCATTTTGTAATAATTGTACAAAATATCAAGTTTTATTTGATATTGAAATGTTTTTTTCATGATAAAGTCGTAAGAATTCTGTATGTAATTCCTGTCTATAGTTTTATATAATATTTGCGGTCGGTAAAACATCGCCGATTTTTATATCTATCACTCAAACGCACTATTTAACGAAATAATAAAATACTCAATCATATATGTTTGAAAATGTTTTAGCCTTTCAAATTAATTAAAATATAGCCTAAAAAATTATTGTTAATAATAAAAGTACAAAAAACAGCCATATATGAAATTGCCTCATTTACGACACATTATTTGCAAAATAATTTGAAAGTAATTTTGGAATGGCATTTCCTGATACATATTTTGGAATTTATTTGGTATGTGTTATATTTCATGAATTTATGTTTGGTGAAAGGTTATTGTTTTATCATCATTTCTCACCTTGCCCCGATTATGAAGGCATCTATGTATTTTGTATTTATATATCAGTATCTACCGTTTACATGTATACCACAGGAAGGACAAGGCAAAATTAAAATGATGTCTAGACGATGTGTATATACAATTCGTCGCTGCTATAATTAAACCATAATTAAAATAATATTAAGCATTTCAATGATTTCAAACACTTGAAATGTAAAATTTAAACGTGTACGAATTGTAAAATTAAAGCTGATGTGAACCATCAGAATAAATACATATATGCAATCCAAGTTTTCAGACTGTCTGCGAAAGATAAATCAATGCAGAAATCAAATCATTACTGCAGCCGTCGGTAATGAATGAAGTTATAACTTTCCACAATTTATTGTATCAATCTGATACGATACGAAATACAAATAGTAAAAGCTCAATTAAACGAATAATTATTGTCCACTACAGTTACAATTGGAAGCTTCAGTACAGGGACTGTGTTTGGCTGGTTAGTAGTTTAAAAGTTTATCTGTATAAATATGAAACAAAAATTGTGAATGCAATCCTCCCATTTGTAGTTTAAAAAAAACATCAACATGATGGAATATCAACCCTTTTTAAACACCACACAATTTTAGGTCAGCCGTGGTAGCTTCAAGTTTGAAAACTGACTTCCATGAAGTAACCACCGAAAATATTTCATGGGTCATATCCTTGGCCATAGTGAGTTAGTTATTCATTTCATACGACATTATTTTAAGTTTTTGAACAGATACATGAAGTGTATCTTCGTGACATTGATTTAACTCCCGGTGTTTTTAAAGTTGGGAGCTTTCCTCGGAGGACCATTCGGTGGCTTCATTATGAACTATTTCGGTAGAAGAGCAGCCATCTTGATATTTTCCTTGCCATTTTTTCTCGGATGGGGTATAATGTGCAGCGCCTACTTATTAAAACCTGACGGATTTTACTTGCTTTACATAGGAAGATTTATAACTGGTATACATAAGTATAAATCTGTCAAGCCAAACTTTTTTTTGGTGTTACAGTTTAATTAGTTTCACCATTTTGGAAATTATGTGCCATGCCATTCCAGGGATGTGCGTTGGGTGTTACCTCGTAGTGATTCCAGCATACGTTAAAGAATGTTCAGTGGATTCAATGCGAGGTGTTTTAGGATCTGCTGTGCCTTTAATGTTAGTCGCAGGGATATTATACGCGTAAGTAAGTAGATAAATTATAGAGGTTTATCTGGCAATAATAATATAATAATTACTATTTAAGTAGAATTTCTAAAGCAAAACATTCCATTGTAGATTTATCATAGGAGTGTTTCGCAATTGGATTGAATTATCTATTTGTTGCGGGATCCCTCCAGTGTGCCTATCTATTGGTACTATAATGTTGCCAGAAACACCCCACTTTCTAATATCTAAGAACAAGATGGACAAAGCTGTAGCTGCTTATAAGTGGTTGACTAGGACTAAAGATGATAATATTGCTCGTCGGGAATTTATACAGGTATAAACTTTATTTACTGGTACATCTTTCCTGGAATAGGAATTTACATTGTTAAAATTTTATTAAATCATTAATCAGTGTATCTGGTGCGCATATTTAAATAGATATTCTCTACAGAAGAAAGTAATACTCCAAATAATAAACCCAAAGAAAAATTATTTACTCGTCCTGTAATAATTCCGATTGCCATAATGGTTACCGTCATCCTTTTCCAACAACTCGGTATGCGGAATAAAATTATAAATAAACGTTTTTGCAATGACGCCGACCACAAATCCAAATCCAATGTCATGTTGTTTAATAAGTGAAGGTGGAGTGAATGCGGTTACATTATACACTAAAGATATATTTCAATCAACCGGAGACTTCATAAAGCCTGACCGCGCGACCATTACCCTAGGGGTAGTACAAGTCATTTTTGTAGTTGTATCCATGTTTCTTGTGGATGTTCTGGGAAGAAGAACACTTATAGTTGGTAGTAGCTTTGTAATGGGCGTTTGTTTAGTTTTACTCGGCGTCTACTTTCACATCATGGAAAAGGGTAAAGGCGATGAGAAGGTAATTGCGTGGCTCCCGGTAGTGACAATTTACACTTATATAGCTGCATACAGTATTGGAGTGGGTCCCATTCCATGGGTCCTCGCAAATGAGATATACAATCCAGATTATCGGGGTATGTTGCTTAAAATTATAAACAATAATTACATATGAATAGTTCAATTCCAATAGGGAAATTCCATAAAAATGTAATGTACATTGGGTTTACTCTATGTTACATACCATTACTTTTTAGCTGAGTCAGCAACTGCAATGACGTCTTCGTACTGGATATTTGGCTTCATCGTCGCAAAAACATACGATAATCTTGCATCAACATTGCACGTGTCGGGAAGCTTTTGGTTTTACGGAGCATTTTGTTTATTCGGGTCCATATTTGCACTGATATTTGTTCCCGAAACGAAAGGAAAGTCTAGTGACGAAATTCTTATATATTTCGGAGGTCAAGCGGATCATGCGCAACTGAATGAATACAGCGCTAGTGGTATTACAATAATAATAACTCCTCCCGATTCTGACGATAAAGATAACCCCCTGAGTTGAGGACATCGGATAATGAAGATGTTAAAGCTAAGAGGAGTAAAAAAAGACCCCAATGAACCGTGAGCTCGGGGTAAAAATTCAAAACTGGGATTATATTCAATAAGATATACTTTTTGTGCTCCAATAAAAAATAAAATATAGTACTAATTGAGATAATGATAAATGCGACAATTTCATAATAATAATAATATTTACATGCATATACATACATGCTAGAAATACTTTTCGCATGCGTATAACATTCAACATTAGGTAAAGTTTGCATTTACGATAATAAAGTTATGAAGCTCTGAAACGAAGTCACATTGGGCACATCATTCATATTTCATTGCTTGTATGATGCAAAAATTGTAACATCTTTTAAGAAATTAAATGAATGTTGAATGTATAGATCATCTCATGCATGCAATTATATCCGATTTTTTGTAGCAGTATTTAAATTAAGGTTTGTACTATTTTTTAGGGCCTGTTGATAAATGATTCTTTGTTGATTCGCCGTAATTACTAATAATATTGCTTATCATGTGTACATTATGGAAATTTGGCATATCGGGAAGTAGACAGTGTCAATTTAAACTTATCAGCAAGTTCATTGTCAAATGATTGGCCTTTCCGACGTGGTACTTAATAGCGTGACTGCACGTTTTGATCAATTCATTTCAGTTGATTGTACGCAACTTTTACCATACTATATGTATATGTTTGCATTTTATGCGCTATGACAACATCATTTGCTTCAATTTGATTATTTTTAGTGCTATATGCTGTTGAGCAGGTAAGTAAAGCAAATCATCACATTACCCCATTCCTGCAAGTAAATATTTTCAAAAGTAGGACGAAAAGTAGATGTACGATGTGATATCTCAAAGGACAGTAGGACGGAAACATGAATTTGTATTTTTATCGTTTTGTTCAGTTTACACGCATTTTCAACTTTGACCTTGTAGTAGCTTTCATTCCAGCTAAGAATAGAAAAGTTGCCCCTTAATTATTATTATTAGACAAATTCATATGTCATGCTGCAATCTTTAGTACATAGTATTCAGGTTATGGTATTGAACGAGCTGCGTTTGAACTTCTTTTTTTAAACATCTATAAATTCTTCAATAGCTGGTACCAAACATAGTCACCAAATAGAGTATGTAGGTACCCATGTTGAGTTTATAATGGAGAGCTGAGTTGGTTGAAACTTGTTATTATGTCATGCTCATGCTTAAAATTTCCCCCGACCTGCGATAAAGGAATCCTGTTCTGGACGACAAGCATAATATTATGTTGTTTCATTCAGAGCCAAAACAATTATCTTTTGCATAATATAATATTTTTCATACTCTTTGACAGTGATAAGCCGATTAATAAAACATAGTCCATACATGCCCTGGAGTATTATTTCAATGTTTTGATCATATACACTTCACTTCACATTGATTTGTATTGTTTCATTAAAAGCAAGATTGATATACGTCACCTCGTGTTATGTAAAAGGCAAAAATTGATCACTTTGAATTAAGAATGCTTTTTCGTTTATGCGAACCCATTTTATTCAAGGCCATGCGCACGTTTTGTAACATTTTGATCTAATGCCTACCCGATTCGATATTTCTTCATGGAAGGTCATGTTTTTCTTGTACGTATTATCAAATCAACATTATTATCACGAGAAAAATGGCTACATAACATATATAAATATAATAACTATGCATACAAACTGCGATTGGCAATATATTTTTTACTAATTTTTCCTACAGTACATATGTGTTTGCTTCGAATTATATCGTTCGTCTATGAAGTTGTTATATGTTACTATGATTAGTACGTTGTAAGTGATTTTATGTACATTGGGCACATCCAAACTAAATGTATACAAAAATCACGTTGATATATTTTCGTTTAATTATTGCTGACATATAATGTTCCTATGGTGAATGACTATTAGTATTAATTGATTCTTTAATTATCAACAAACATCAACTCATGCGTATTTACTATTTAGGCATGTATCAACTCATGTGTAAAAGGGCTGGGCAGTCAAATGTGTCGTTCTTTATGTTGTGTTTGTGCTAGTTATGCTTGCTCTTTGTTTGAAGTTTGAATGATGTTTTCGTAAATGTTCGGCAAAAGTTACTTAACTCACTTTTTCAAATTATGCAATCCGGGTATTATGTATATTGGTATGAAAATGCAACGTTCTGCTTGTGACTTATCTGAAATTGTAAAAGTTAAAACATCCATCCACTTTTAAGCATCCATTTTAATTTACTTGAGCATATCTGAGTAATTCGACGACTTTCATGTCAATACGAACATTAATTGACCATTAAAAATTTGTCTCAAAAGAATGATGGCATTTAAACGTAATGGGACAAACCTACCTACAAACATATAACTTTTGCTCGCCAGCGGTCATAAAAAATCAAGTAAAATCTTATAATAAGACATTATAAAACCTACAAGACTAAAAAATAAATGTGAGATGAATAAGTTTTCATTCAATGTATTTATATCAGTATAAATTGAATTTTACATATGTTTCCAAGTTGTAAGTATACTTGCTGCATCAACCTATATGCAATAGATGATAATGTTAGCACATGAGTTGCGTTATGCGACACAGAAAGGTTATCAAAATGGCATTCAGTCAGTATATATGTTATGTTATTAGCATTTCCTATTCCACACACTCTGTGAATATTACGACCTACGCTTAAGATTATATTGGGATGTGAGACAATTTTCAAGGCAGCAGTTTTTAAACCATCTCCCCACAGGCTACACAAAAATCATTCGATATTTTGGCAAAGACACAAATTATAGTTGTTTATGCGTACACAAAATAACACTGAGATTTTGGTAAACCTTGCAACGTACATGGGTAAAGCATGGAAATATTTAGTTTTGCGTTTTGTGCAAGGACGTAAATATTTTAAAAGAATGGGAAACCTGCATTGTTGAGAGAATAGATTTGCTAAAGGAAAGTCAAAATGTAAGCAAACTTCAGTAAAAAGAGTTGGTTTATAAATAATAATATTAAAAAAATGCTTAATAAAATATTTCACACAACGACATAACACATGAGAATGAAACAGCAGTAACCACTTGCATGTTATATTCCCTTTTACACAGCAAACATACTCCCAAGTGAATAATCGTTTTGTACTTTTATTTTATTATCTTGCCATTCTCACCAGGCATGGCCTGACCATGCAGAAAAAAACAGTGAGTGGGCACATGTGGTGGCTTGCCTGACGTGAGTTTTGTGTGGTGCAGAGAATATTCAATATATGCGTACATAGAACAGTTTTTGTACTTATGTTGCACATTTCATACTCATCATCATCATCACCGTATCCGTTCCTTTTTTATTTTCAAGTACAAGCAATAGTAATAGTTTAATTGTATGTTGTACAGGAATTTGAGAGTAGGCATAATTTCTCATATTACATGTTATAATAGTAACTATTTAGCCACATCATTACTACAGTCGATGATTTTTTGTTAATAAATACTGTGAACATGAAATGAAAGTTAAAACTGCGTTGAAAATGCTGAAGTAAGTACATGATTAAACGAAATAGACACCATAGAATGTTTTGTTCGGTCCAAATTCAATCTTCGTCGTGTTGCATAACAGCTAAATTAAAAGATACCCAGACAAAAACTGGATTGTATATGCCTAAAGTTATTATATGTACTTTATTTATATCTACTGGTTCATTTGTAATGTAACCATCATGTAGTTTGTGTGTAAAAAAAATTACTTCAAAGTGTGTACATTTTCTTTCTCTTGTCTTGTTTTCCAGCCTTTGTGAAATCATGCTACTTGACAAAAATGGTTGGTTGTCCACCACTCGCAAATTCACAACAAGTAATTTAACTTTCATAGCCTTTTTCTGCAATAAAGGTAACCAAAGATCATACTGGTGCACTCTGCCCCATAAATGGACTGACGAAGATATCTAATGCACATAATGTAATATGAAGCCATATTGTCGCTCATATAATAATTATAAACTTAAGACAACTACGTATGCAGTTTGGATAATATTTTTTAAACGCACATGTTTACAAATGTATATGAGCTTATATTAGTTTAAAAAAATAAGAAAACAGTAAAAAAGAGTCCCGCCTCAACATGAGCACATTATTCATTTCATCACAAACCGGTTGGCACATAGCGACAGAGTCAAGCAAAATATTTTTGTTCTATGAAATTTGTTTTTATCGGCAGATGTTGCAAACACTGGAGTCATTTACTATCACAAAACGCATACAAAATAAACAGGGATCCAATTCTTTAAGTACTGTCAGTGGTTTTTACATTCCGAAACCTATCATCATCGCTTTTCGTTATCATCATATTAAAATAAGTATTGACACATCATAGGCAGTGATAAAATTTGGATTTCTTGACAAGCAGTGGTTGTTATTTTGCATACATATTCATATCATCCATTATATTAGTAACAAACAACAAACCTATAGCTGTTTTCATTGGTAATGTAAATCAACTAAAACAATTTTATCTTGTAAATGTACATATCTCTGGTTGGAATGGGTTTTCTGGGTTTTTGGCAGTGTTAGTAAACTTGGTACACACAAACACAAGCCGGTTCATACATATATTATTCGCAGATTTAACTAAACTTTGGCAGCTCTCTGCTCAACAGCGTGGATATCGTGTTTTTACTCTTTGTAAAACATGTAATCAAAGAGTTGGTAAACGAAGCAACACAGCTCACGATAGGAGTAAAAACGTGGTAGCCCGGCTACATCAAGTCATTCCGGAAGAAGTTGGCAACGGGGAAAGACACATTTTGTGTGCCTCATAGTTTAGTGCTGTGGTTTGTGCCGTGATATACGCTTGGAGATTAAAGACATAGGATAAGTTTTTCTTTGAAACAACGGCAACGGTATAGGATAGTCTGCATGATAAAAGCATGTCATATAGCTGATATAGCGCACCCGGAGAAAACAAAGTAACTATATTTTCTAAATTAAAAAGTCATTGTCAAGTTTAATAAATAACCTTGGCCCAATAGTCGTAATCAATCAATTGCACCCTCATTTTAATTCAATCAAACAAGAATATAAATTAAATTATCAGTAAAAAATGTCAATATTAAACCTTATTTACATTTTCGATAAAGTATATTTTTACAAACTTATACAATTATATTAACATAAAATAAATTGATATTTATCAGATGAAATGATACGAGGAGCAATCGGAAAGGTGTCACGCTTTTTGAAATTTAAAAACCCATTTGTTATCATATTTATTATCATAAGTTATATCAAAGTGATTTCCCAAGTATTTACACATTTCGGTAATTGTATTTTTAGTTTAAAACATTTTGTTAATAATTGATTGATCACGTCGTTGTTGTATTTATATGGTCTCAGAACAGTTCGCCCGAGATTAGTCTCTCTTCACCGACGAAGACACTAACCAGCACAACATCAGCTACAAACACAACCACCATCATCATGGGATACGAAGGAAGAGAAGAAGTACAAATTTTCCCAAGCTCGAAAAGCAGTGCGAAGAGACAATGGATGGCCGCACTTGCAGGTATGCTCTATGCACAAATAATATATTTGCTTATAATTTATTATATATTTTATGGATTTGTTAAAAAAAATAGTCCATGAAAAGTTTCCATCGAATTAGTATTTCGTAATTTGCTTGTCGGATAATTGAGATACTAGCGACAAAATGACTTGCAATAATTACAACCTGTACGAACGAATGTTAATCTCTAAACACTTGCTAATATTGTTCATGATGAATTTCATCCTGTTTTTTTAATAGCTTCCGTTGGTATCTGGGGTAGTGGAACAGTTCTAGGTGAGCACACATTAAATATACTGCACATTTTAAATGCAATCATATTAAAGTATTTAGCTCAAGTTGTATAGATACAAGCATTTTTGTATCGTATACGATTATTCAGCGATAAATTTTTTTTAATGTAAGCTAATCGCCATTAAAAAAAATACTTTTCATTTTTTATACTTTTGTATAAAGGCTGGACATCTCCATCCAACCCTGATCTTGAAACACGTGGCGACATTGGACCGTTAGACAAAGACCAGCTATCATGGATTGCCTCAATCGCGGTGGTACGAAGATAATTTATTTCGTCCTAACACAACTATATGTGCTCTTATTGTGCTAATTGTAGTTTTTTTCTTTTATGATAAGTTGCCAGTATACATAAAGACATACATAAAGCATAGTATTGTTATTTCATTGGCGCCATTGAATTAGCAAAACTAGCCAGATACATTTTGTTTATCTTCATTATTATGAAGTTATGCAACACGATAGCAAGAAGTTGGAAAATGTTGACATGTTATCACGAACATCATGTGTAGTCAATCAATCATGTGCAATAATTATCTATTTGAGGCATTATATTTTGCTTTTAGGATTGGCAAACAAGGAAAAAATAATGATACGGCAATCCCCAATTAGCAGTTCCTAATTACCAACTTTTAAACTGGCGACGGCAAGTTTTTTTTTCACACTGTAGTTGATTTCACACTAACAATATATTTTCCCGATCTCTTCTAATATTTTCCTTGATGTAAATACTTGATATTTTTGTATGTTGACTGCTTCCTTCCAGCATATTATAATCCATAGCTTTCAAATTTTATTGACGAATATTGCAATTTGTCAAGATAAAATGTTTCCAGAAACAATCAATGAGTGCTTCAGTTCAGTACTACTTAAATATAAAACACCAGCTGCACGTACCTAACATGGAGGACGTTTTGTATTGATTTTATTTTTGAGTACATTATACAATAATAATAATATACTACATATGTACATACTTCATATATATGTGCACTTTTGCAACAAAATGTCACTCTTCCGTGTCTGTGTTGTATACCAACTTGGTTTTCCAAATCTGGTTTTATCCGCTTTGCGGCACTGGATATTGGTCAATGCACCAAGATACATTCAACACTTGAATCCATTAAGTTTCTAGCAGGAAACGCAAAGTTTGATAGCAGGTACATAACAGCTATAGCATAATACTATACTGGGGGAAATATGAGAAAGGAAGGTATAGATAGCTTTCTCGTCTTATGTCGCAATGAAAGCTCGGAACTTTCCGCTTTCATCACTAGATCTTCTGTAGTACAGTACGGGGCCCGTATCACAGGCTATACAATAAAGCAGTTTTTTGCTGGTTATCTTTTCTAACTGGAAATGTAGCATGTCATTTACGACATTTGCCCGATCTTACTCCATATCATTATGGAGTCCATGTCCATCCATAGTATACATTACAAAAAATTCCATGTCATTTACGGCTGTAATTTTTGTTCCTTTGTCAAAATTTGTGACGGTGTCAAAATGATAACCTTGAAACGCCATAATGTCCAAAATTCATGACAAAATCATCCAAAAGTAATTTGATTGTTTATAAATTCGTATGCACATGCTTTTTCATTAATCTAACTTTTTATACTGTATTTTACATTGTTATAAACCATAAAGATTGTAGCTGGTGCGAATCTACAGTAAAAATATTTTTGAATATTAAAGAGTTCTTGTTTATTCCGATTCAATAATTTTAGGTGGCGGCCTTACTTAGTTGCTTTATTATCGGTTACACGATTGAAAAGATCGGAAGAAAGATGACAAGTATGATAATGGTCGTACCATTTGCAGTTGGTTATGCAGTCATGGCGTCCTCACAAAGCCTTGGGATGCTGTATGCGGGACGGTTCATTACCGGCTTTTCTGCTGGCTCATACACTGTGATCAATTCCGTGTACATTTCTGAAATTGCTCAAGAAAGACTTAAAACCATTTTGGGAACCGTGATGATTGTTTTTCTCTGCTCTGGTATTGCCTTTGTGTGAGAAGCCAATAATTTGACAACATTTTATAGAGCGAATAAATTAATTCAAAAAATTAATACCAAAATATCATGAAAAATATTTCAAAGAAAATATCGCTGAATGATACTTGCAGGTACATCGTTGGAGCTTTCGTGAGCTGGCGAATCACCTCCATCGTTTGCGGATGTGTTCCAATTTTACACTTGGTACTCATGTTTTTCGTGCCTGAGACACCTCATTATCTTCTAGCTAAAGGACAAACGGAAAAGGCAGCCGCTTCCCTGCAATGGCTTCGCGGAGCCCCATCAGTTCAAGACATTGAACCAGAACTCAAAGAGGTAAACATTGGAATACTAAATATAAATAAATAAATTACAATTAATTGATTGGTGTGTGGAAACAATATATAAATTAGATTATTTAACAAGTGTTTAAATAACTATGTGTGCATAATATTTCATTTATGAAAGATTCAAGCTGGCATTGATGAAAATAAAAACCAAGAAAATTCCGGTGGAGGTAGCGTTATTAATAAAAGTACAATGATACCTTGTCTGATGAGTGTTACTGCAATGGCCTTCCAACAACTTGGTATGATTTTCTGTATTCAAAGGGGAAAATGGTTGTGATTAATTGGATGGGGGTGCGTCTATATTTACTAATTGCTATTTGTTTTGTGTCACTTTTCTTCGTGTAGCTGGAATTAACGCAGTTATTTTCTATTCGGTCGACATTTTCAAGTCTTCTGGCACTGACATAGATTCCTCAGTATGTGCCATCATCGTGGGAATGACTCAAGCCGTTGGGTTTGGATTCAGTGGAATCATCACAACTAAATTTGGCCGTAAACTATTGTTTTTCATATCAGAAGTGGGAATGGCCATTTCATTGGCAGCTTTGGGAGTATTTTATTACTTGAAGGATAACAAACCTGAAACTGCCGACAGTTTAGGATGGCTTCCACTTGTCAGTTTGGTAAGTGTTGTTCCTTGTTAATACTATTTGCAAATCATACTATAATCTAGGTATANCAAACCTGAAACTGCCGACAGTTTAGGATGGCTTCCACTTGTCAGTTTGGTAAGTGTTGTTCCTTGTTAATACTATTTGCAAATCATACTATAATCTAGGTATATGCAATTTATTCATTTGACGATTCATTTTCGAAATTTTTTAGGTTATGTACATGGTCATGTATTGCTGTGGAGGTAAAAAAATTGAATTATATTCATTATCAATTATAATTCATAAAAGTTTCGATTCTAATTTATAATGTCATCAATTGCAATTAATAAATTCATTTGCAAAAATGTAGTTGGACCTTTGCCTTGGCTGTTGATGTCCGAGTTGTGTCCACCACAAATTAAAGGTATGTGTGATTTGAGGATTTGTTTGAAAGTAGTTTTGTTTACTGGTCACAATTATGAATGATGATGAGCGACGTTTCGGTTATTTTCGTAGGACTGGCTTCTGCAATGACTACGTCTACCAACTGGGGCCTTGGTTTTGTCGTCACTTTCACCTTTAATATGATTACAGACGCTATTGGAACGCACGGTGCCTTCTGGTTGTTTTCGGGTATTTGTGCCTTAGGTGCAGCGTTTGCTGCATTAATTTTACCCGAGACCAAGGGAAAAACTATTGACGAAGTGATGAGATTATTTGCACCAAAAGTGTAGATCCGAAATTCATTGTAAATGTTTCAAATTGAAACTTGTACTGTTGATTTTTGTTTACATCTTTGTACTTATGATATGTTAAAATAATAATTCTTGTGAGATCAATGCTTAAATCCGTTTTGTCACCTTGCCTTATACAAAAAAGGAGACTACATAACATAAAATATACATAATACAGCTTTAACTTTTACTGCGGAATCATCAATGATACGGTGATAATATCGTACTAATACACATTATACACATTTTACTTTAAATAAACAAAAATATAACTACATATTCTGGAAATTATGAATGAACATAGTATTACGAGTTTTGTTTATATTTGCTATATATAAAAGGAAACGTTATCTGAAATATAAAAACTATTTGTGTTTTAATGCAGCACTAAAATGTTAATAAATAATGTTTGCTATTTTATAACTTCATTTGTTTAAAAAAGATCATGTTGAACATTAATTGCATGTAGTTGTAGAAAATGTGAGAGAACACAAAACACATCTCATCTAAACATTACACATATGACATATTTGAAAAGTTGGCAAAATAGACATTTTTAAAGAAAACAGTCTTGATGTTAAATGTAATTAAAGCATATCACTTTTAAAATATTCGGATTAGGATAGCACTTTATTACTTTTATATGTATGTATGGCTTTTTGCATAGCATGTTTGGTTTAAAATGGGGTTAACTATACACGAACGGGCCCCGTTTCCGCAAACCGGTCACGGCTCTAGTTAGTTACATCTTCAAAAATTGACGTACATATATTTTTTTTTGCATAAGAGTAAGAGTTGACCTTGTCTTATACGACATTGCAAAAAGGCAAATAGGAGGTATTATATCAGCGAGAGGGAAAATTCATGATTGATGCGCGCGATGTTTTTAACTTGCTACATGATTGTGATAATGACTAAAATCAGAATGTTAACGGAAAATTAATTTCCAAATTTTCCGAACAATTACGAATTACTTGAAGTCGCATGATTTTAAACGGATAACCGCCAAAAATATAAGGCTATTTTTGACAGTCTACATGTCTACATACATATTTTATTTTTACTTAAAAAGTAAAAATATGAAAACAAAATAAATGCAGTGGCAACTTTGTATAATGTTTTGTTTGTCAACAATATGCAAAAATCATAAAATTTTAATTTTAATCTAAAAATATCACGATTAAATCCTGCATCGTACTAATAAGATTTTGAATGCAATAAAAACAGATTTTGCAATTTTCGGACATACATTTTGTTGAGCAAGTAGAATTTTTGTCATTTTTTCTGTATTTTGTTGCTAGCTCGTACAGGTACAAAGTACAAAGGCGCATGTGAACATTTCGTTGAAGTTGTGCCAGGATTATTTGTACAGTGAGTTATCGTACAAAAGGCAAATCTTGCACGTACGCACTGTTTGATCAACCGTACTTTAAGTAAGCGTTACAAAGTCTTCAGCAGAAGATAATCCAATTTAATGTAGTACGACAACTTCATATGCACGAGCAAGTCGATAACATCAACCTGTCAGCTTCACTTTCAACAAATAGCATCATAATAGGATTAATGTGCATCATGCTTCACTTGCATTTTCTTCCTTGATTCTCTTCAAACTCAACAACAAAACATTGTATTCTGAATGTCAAAGAGCTATATGATATATGATATTCTGATGATATATGATATTCTGATGATAATATGATAGCTATTATATAATTCAGAACAAAAAAAACTGGATATGTATCATGTAAAAGATACTTGCACAATATGCACCTGCGTCTATAGGTACATTACCGACCTACCTGTATGACAGTCAGGAATATATCAGATCCAGTTTCTCTTTTACATGCACGAGAATAAAGCTGGACAGACCACCAAGATTAAAATCGCTATAAGTGAAACAAGAATTCTTACAAGAAAATGTACATAATATATAGTGATAACAGTTTGCAAATCTTATCTTCAAAAAATAAAACCCAGCCTGTGTATGCACTTGCATATGAAAAACCTGCCCTGGATAATCATACACAATGCAATGTTTCCGCTTTCAAAATCCTGGTACTGTCAGCTTTCTAATGCTTGGATGTTGAGCTCATGTCACTTTTTAATTTCTAGTGGGAGTTTTCAGGGACTTGTCCAGGTCAATTTTGTTAGCGACTTGGGGAGGTCCACAGCTTAGCTGTTATGTACAGCATATCATAATGGAAGGGGACAATGGAGAACGAATTCCCATCTTGTCAAAACCTCGCACACGTACCTGCTCTCAAGTTATTTCATCAGTGATTGGTTAAACTTTAGTCCAAATTAAATCCTTTTCTTTTTCATATGGATACTGTAATTAACAAGGGAATTAATTTTTGCAACTAATTTTCTAGTATCTTTAGGTGCATTCAATACAGGGTCTATGCTGGGCTGGTCATCCCCAGCTCATGCCAATTTAAGAGTCGATGGCTCATTAGGAACAGTTGATGAGTATGATTTGGGATTGCTATCCATCCATTGTATGGTAAGTTTGCATTATATTGTAGTATTAATATGATTACTCGAGACAACCAAATAATAATTGTTATGCTGAAAATAAACTTTTAACACATAATATTATTTGTATAGGTTGGTTTAATTTTAGGATCTCTAGCAG
>JAHZNC010001380.1:0-17661 GCA_027744095.1 Zhuqinia jingwanae
GCAACAACAATTTCACGATATGCTTACGGAAAAATTCTTAAAATGTGTTAGCCGTGAAATATTTATGACCTAGTTTGAATTATTAAAGTTGCTCCCTTTCTTTCTCTCTATCCCTTCAAAAAAAACCATAGACGAATGACAAGACATGCATATAAGCTGTTATAAAGCAGGTGTTTTCTCTCGTCTACTCTCTTACTCCTGATCTTATGCTGTCGACAAGATGCGGTTCTGTCTGCGTCTCTAAAAAGAGAAATGGGAAGAAGAAGAAGAAAGCATGATTTTCCTTATTGTTTGAATCTCTCTCTCACTTTTCTATCTCTACATTTTGTACAATTCTCTCTCTTTCTAGTATGTCGTTTTTTAGCTACCGTTCTCTCTTGCTCTAGACGGTTTGGAATTCGTAATTTATTCAAAACTTTCTCTAGTGAAGAGTCTATCAAAACGGTGGTGCACAAGTAAAGAGAGAGGGAAAAAGAGATGAGACATATGAAGCGCTATAAAAAAGGTAGAAAGTGGAGTGTTAGTAATGTAATAAATACAACTATATGTTATTATGTCTGATGTTTGAAGGGTAGTTGTAGTGGTGGTGGTGCTTGTAGTGGGTTGGTGCGGTTACCTGTTTCATTTCTGTACATTTTTTGCCCCAAAACATATATCTTCCGTGTGGGTGTGTATGGTGTGGTGGGCTCCTCGTCCTTGTTTGTTGGATGTTACATTGGTAAAATAGGTTGTAAACAGGCTAGTTACTACTACACAAAAAAAGTACAACATAGTTTGACGTTTATAGCAGTAAAAACATTTCCTACTTTTTAGTAGAGAAAACTTGGAGGGGTAAACTAGAATTTAAGGAAATTAAGGGGAAATCTGTGAGAGAGAGAGAAAACTCGGGTGGTTGACTCTCGCTCTCTCTCTCTTCCCAGATGAAACTTCAATCTTGTCATGAAAAATTAAGACCCCTCGTCTCACATAATATACCTTCTGTTGTAGTAGGTAACCATCCCGTTATAGAAGAAAATAGGTAGCGGTAGAGACTTCACCAAAAAAAGTGGCAAACACGATTTCCCATTTTCTTGTCTATTCCTGTTTTCACCCAAGGAATATTATGGTTGTTAGTGTGTGTGTGTGTGTGAGTGAAACTGGAAATGGTTTTTACTTTTTTATCCTATAATCTTATATACATATCTAGATACAATATACCTGTACACACGCATATACTGTCCATTCCGCTTACTTAATGAGCTATTTCGGAATTGCTGAGAAAAGGAACATAAGAATTGCTACACGACATAAGATATTTAGTAGGACGGTGTGCGGTATGTGTGTGGTACTCAGTGTGGCCGTTGAATGTTGGATGCATATAATATATTCTCAAATTGCGTGTGTGATCCCAGGCGGGTAATAATAGTGTACTTCCGTAAATTGTTCGAGGATATGTGGAAATGTGTGTGCATGTGTGTATTTTGTATCTATTTACATTACATTCTTGTACCATTTTCTTATTCCCTCTCTCCATTTTTTAACTACATTACTTACATTCAAATTACCGAGTTGGTCAGTTCAGTTCAACGTCCGCCGACTCTCAAAAAACCACAAACACCGACGAAAAAATAAAGATACATGAAAATGTTCTTGTTGCTACATGTTTTTATTTTTTTCTCTTGTTCCTGCTACATTCATGTTTACTTACACATGCGTATCTTTCCAGGGCAAGATTCACTCTACTATTCATGTAATGTAATAAGTGATGAAGACCTATGCATTTACAAATTATAATAACAATAAGACTTTCACTTTTACAATTACACGTAAATACATGCACATATATATATTTTTTAAATAAGCATATTTTGTACGCCAACATGTAAAAATGTAGACCTGAAAAATTATTCATGTTTTCAGATTGATCAGGACTCGACATTGTTTGCTACGAAATATAAAAATGTGTGCAAACTACATTTTGTTTCCAAAAACTCATTTTCAATTTGCAATTTACCGCAGGGGATGCAGCTTAAATTGCTGCATAAACGACATTATATTACCAGAAAGTTGTAGTTGATTTGGATGATGAGAGTGATGATGGAGGAAAGAAGAAGAAAAAGAAGGAAATACTACTTTGAGAAAATACTTTATTATTATATACGTGCCATTATATTATTATGTACTTTGTTATTACCTCAACTTTTTTTATGCTCTTAGCACAAAATGGTTTTTATTTCTTGTTGCTGTAGTATGTACTTGTAGCCGTCCGCTTTTCCAGTGTCTTCTCCTTTTAAAATTATTATTATCATGGAAAGAATATTTACCCTGGGATACTATAGGTATAAAAAAAGTTTTTGACAAAAGTCTCCAGGAAAATTAGAGGGGAAAAACATACACATACATAACTATAGACATTTTCATGGTTATTTTGAAATTTAAAGTTGACGTACATGACTGCATTCATTTTTAGTATGCGCATAGAAAACAAGTTTCCTTATCACTATTATTACTACCACTACTACTACTACTACTTTACATTATATTAGTTACCCTACTTCATAATTTAGTTCCATTCCTAAAAACATATTAGTAGGTACCTCACTATACATAAAGATACATAAAGATATAGGTACTTTATGTTCATATGTGGAAGGGTACCCTTAGACGACACTCCATACTCTTGTAATAAATGTTATGCGGATATTGTGGGTGAGATGATGACTATTATTATGAGGATGTTGTTACTGTTACTACTACTGCTGCCGCTATGCTGTAAATATTTTGTAAACTTTTTAGTTGTATAATTAAATATATATAAGTAGTAAAGGAAAGTATCTTACAACTTTAATAGGTAGTATGTAGTTGATTCAGTGAAAGTTAAATTGTTCAAAATGCATATCCCAGTGTTTTGTTACAACTTTAACTTATATAACTATTTTGTATCAAAGTGATATGATGAGCTCTTGTCTACTTTTGTACTAGTAGCGGGATGAAAGTTTTTGGCCGCATTTCTCCAAGTTACTACACTACACATTGCTTGCCTATAATATGTCTTCCCTCATAACAACACGTTGTTATCCTCACAAATTTCCAAGTTGCAAATAACATTTTAACGGGAAGTATTACATT
This sequence comes from Zhuqinia jingwanae, assembly GCA_027744095.1. Classification (NCBI taxonomy): domain Eukaryota; kingdom Metazoa; phylum Arthropoda; class Collembola; order Entomobryomorpha; family Paronellidae; genus Zhuqinia; species Zhuqinia jingwanae. The sequence goes on from JAHZNC010001380.1 coordinate 3,109, forward strand.
AGTAAAGTATGAAATGAGAGAGAGAGAGAGCATTTATAAGATACTGTGTAGTGTTGTTGCTGCTGCCCATATTGTTGTTGGCACGCTTGTTGGTGTTTCTCTTGCATTTCTTTGGTAATAATGATCCAAGGACAACTTTACTCATAAATTAGAGAAATAGGTACTTGAGCCACTAGCGATACTGGAAGACTATTCGTTCTTCCAAACTCCTCGTTCTCTCTCTGTCAGTTTTACACCCACTCATATATGTATACAGTATTATAAGACGTTGTTATTAAGAGTCAGGAGGAGGGTTTTTATAGCATGTCTAACAATTTCTTCACTACTTTACTTGCTTTAAAACATCATCTAAACAACAACTACTAAACCAACATTTTATTTGGTTTGGTAGCTAAATGCTTTTCAAAGGCCATGAAGCAGAAATTTAAAACTAGTCAAGTCAGTCATATAATAATAGGCTTTTCTCTCTCTCTCTCTCTCTCTTTTATTGCATTGAAGGCGTGTGTAGATTGGTGAACATAAAAGGAAAGGACGGATGTGAAAGTCATATGTTTCAAATTCGAGAAAAAAAACGCAAGATAATAGCTTTAAGCACAGGATGTTTTTTTATCAATCTTTTTTTTCTCGTCTTTTACTAACCACAATAATGTCAGCTTGAAGCATTAGCTGCAAGATTTAGTGGGCAATGTTGTCCATGTTTGTTTACACACGGGTGAGGAATTATTGCTCATTAGAGCTGTATAAGGGGAAAAGAGGTATTATTATTACCACTTTTCTTTAAAAAGAATACATATATTTTTATATTTTGTCTCTTGTGCCATGATATGTACACAAAAGAGACAAAATTACGCATTTTGTGTCGTATAGTACAAGGGGTACGGACACAAATGCCAAAACAAACTACAGGACTGACCATTTATTATTTTATTGCCGTTTGAAACAAGAATGCAAGCTGATTTATGCTATTAAGTGCAATATGTATTTTCTGATAAGCTTTTTAATGGTAGTTGGTAGTGCGTTGCTCCGCACCGTGGAATGTGCGGCGGTTTTTCTTAAATGATGATTTTCATGTAATTATCTGTTATTTCAGATGGTCCACAAGTCACGTTACTTGGGGCACCTGAAGGGGACTTGGAAGAAAACAAGGATGAGGTTACTTTACGTTGTGTGGCGGACGCAAATCCACCCGCGACAATAATATGGAGAAAAGCTGGAAGACAAGAGATATTCAGTTTTCAGGTAAAATTACTGTCATAAAATTTAAATTACTGTTATTGCTTGTTTAAAAAAAAGTTTCTTTCACAATCAATTCTAAAATTTGTTTGTGTATTTTTGTTTAATTTTGCAGGAGACGGTAGCATTTAAACCGCTACTGAGAAGACATGCAGGCTCCTACACCTGCGAAAGCAAGAATTTCTTAGGGACATCTCAAGCTATAAATGTGGATATTGACGTGAAATGTAAGTTTATTTTCTCGTACTGAAAAATACAAAATATTTCATATGATTTATTTTCCCCCCAAATTTATGACTTTGCTTACTCATCGATTTACTGACAAGTGGCTTGAGCACAAAAACCACTGAAATGTAACAATTCGCTATGTATTATTTGAAGTGCGATGTGGACGAGTGTGTGCACATCTCTCTCTCTTTTCTGTAACCCCACTTTCTCTGATCTCACCACCACCATATATTTTTTTATCCTCAATCTCATCTCAGCACACATATTATATAATATTTTTCTCTCACCAGTTCCTCCAAAAATCGTTCGAGTGGGCCCTGAACGTCTGGTAGTTGCATCCTTGTACAACCGCACTGTCCTGGTTTGTCAGGCTGAAGGAAACCCACCACCCTCATATCAGTGGCTTCAAAAAACGACAACAGCTGAAGAGACGGTTTACGTACGTGGGGCGGAACATATGCTCGTCATCCACAATGTAACATATGAGTACCAAGGAAAGTACTTTTGTAAAGCCACCAATTTCATTTCCGGAACTGAGCGTACAAGTCAAAGTGATCAAATTGACCTCTCCGTTATGGGTAAGCTTTCAATCATATTTTTTTTTCATTCTTCCCCTTTTTTTCATCTGAAATATCATGCAGTAGTAGTGCATGCTTGTCTCTTTTCTTCATTGTCATTATACCAAGTAAGATTAACCATTTTGATGCATCAGCTTAGTGCGCGCTGTTGTGAATCATCATGATGACATCAGCAGTGTCTTCTGTCACTGTAGCTGTGTGTGTGATCCTTTTCCAGAAAAAAAGCTGGTTAGATTGCTTTAAAGAAAAATTCCTAAATCTCTTTTTTTCCGCTCCTATGTACCATGTCCCTCTCGGATGTAAACAGAAAAATGCGCACATATTCTACTACATACTGTATTCCTTTGTCGTTATCGTACCTAATATCCTCCATTTCCACAAATATTCTCCATTTTCTATACTTCTTCATCAAATGTGCTTCTACAGTTATACAATCCCAAAGGATCTTGATTTCTAGCAAGCAGGAAACAGAAAAGTCGACTTCCTTGCTTGCTGTGCTTCTTTTACACTAGATGAACTGCTTACTCTCTGGTGTAGTATGCAGTAATAAGAAGAGAGCAGGACTTAAACTACTTGACCTTTCACTTCCTTCGTTTTTCTCATATTTCCTCATAACATCCCTCTCCGTTAGCAAGTTTTGTCCTCGTTACATAAATGATGATGATAGTCCAACCTCCCATTACCGATTTCCACCATTACCCCCTTAACTACTACTTACTTCGTTTCCTTTCCTTTCCTCTCTCTCTCTCTCTCTCTCTCTCTCTCTGTCTTTCAACCAGCAGTATTTTTAATCCCGACTTAACAACTTTATCCTAAAATCCCTTTTCCATTCTAGAGTCTCCCTTCGCAAAAGTACTACGTTAGTCTTCTTTTCCTGTCTGACTGACTACTTACAAAATGTATGAATATATACCTACCTATACGGAAAAAAGAAGTGGGTTCCTTTTCCGTGTTGGTGGCAGCATAACTTGGTTGTGTGGGGTAGAGAGCAGAAGCCAAAAGGGAACTTTTGCTCAAAATGTACTAGTCATACATTCATGCTTGTGTGTGTATGTATTTCTTATTATTATTACAATGAACTTCATCTCCAGGCAAGGCTTATTTCTTGTGTACACATGCCCCACGATGCAGCTCAACAGCGTCTTTAGCTGTCATACAAGATTCGTCGTTGTCATCAAAGATAAGGGGGACATGTATGTACACTGTACATAACTTATTTGTACATAAATACATACATGAAATATCATGTGAGTGAAGTAAACATCTTCTAAAAAAATCCACTTCTACTACTTTGTCCTCTCTCTCTCTCATATCTCTCTCTAACTCCCTCATGTCCCTCTTTAACTTTCGTTTTGTCTTGTTTTGCCCTTCGTCACTTCATCAGTTTAACGTTCTATTATTACGCACAACCACACATTATACCATATATACTACACACATAATATGATGTTATATACCTGCCATATTTTTTATCATATTCTTTCCCCTGTTACATCTCATGTCGCAAGTAATAAGCATTTATACTACATTTTTTTATTTAAAAAAAAGTGAAATGTCCATGTTACAAAGTATTCTATCGTATCGTGTTGTTGGAGGGGAAGCCTAGTAAAGCTTGTCTTTTCCCACATGGGGAAAACATATTGTTGCTCTTAATACACTTTTGAAATATTATTCCTCCTGTATTATGTATGTGTGGAAAATATTTCCAAGGGGATGAGTGGATGGATGGCTGATGATGACGATGATGATGCCAGTTAAAGTCAAATCATCTTTTTTTGGTTTCGTTTTCTTCTTCGTCTTGTGTGACTGACTATATACGTGTGTTAGTTTGCATCATATTCTAGAGAACGCTCTTAAATCTTTCGTCCCCCCTTTTGCCCTTCGTTGACTTTGACTCAAGATGAAAAGTGGAAGAACACGAAATCATCGTTAGTGGTGTGTAGTATGTGTGTAAGTATACATGGTTGTTTGTATACAGATACCACTTTTTACAGAAAAATATTTACAAGTACTATATAAATCCATGCTCTTTACTTTCCCTCTTCTGCTTGCTTTCATGCTCATAGATTATGCACAAGTACAACTTGAGCACAAAATGTGTAGCTACAAATTCTTAATGGAAAACAAATGAAGTACATGTGGGATTACAAAAATAAGCCTCTTTTTTAGCACAAAAAGAGTGAATCGTGCATCTTAAATCAAGAAATGAAAGGTAAATTCTAAAAAAAATAACACTATTTGAATAAGTTTGTACTCTTTCTGGCAATGTGTATGACGAACTATGATGATGATGATGATCGTATTATAATTTAACATAATATGTACATCAGTAGCGCTGTGAGTACAGAGTACAGTGTGAGGTCTTCATTTCTTTGAAAAGTCTCTCTGGCATCCAAGCATTTAAAACGCTCTTTGTTTTCATTGAATTTTATATGAGCACGAAATCACCACATTTCTCTCGCCGTAAATTTCCAGTAATTTTGCCATACAAAGACAAAGTAGATGCCACTGAAGTACGAGAGCTTTTGAGAAGAGCGAGTGTTGTTGTTCAGGACAAGTCAATAACTTGTAGCGAGCAAGCCAGCGTATCCCGAAATCACACTTTTCAAAGCACATTCGGGACATTAAACCTTTCAAATTGGATTGCATCCCCTGATGTGTGATGCGTCGGGAAAACAGTTAATTTCTTACCCTTTTCGTCAGCTTTGTACATGCCAAATGAATATATTTTTATGTGTGTGTGTGTGTACTATCAACTATATAGCATGCTTGGTTTGACCATAATGCCGAAAAATCTGTGGTATAACATGAGACGTATGTATATGTTTTTTTTTGGAAATTGTTAATGGTCAACATGTCTACTTTTAACATCTCAAGGGAAACGAGGAAGTCATTTTTTCTTCTCTGCCATTTATTCCCGGACCAATATGTTGAAAATGTTATTACGTTGTGTAGTATCCTTTACGATATGAGAGCACACTTGAATGCTGAAAGAGAGAGAGAGAGTTGGCTGACATCCCTTCTGCACAGTTTGATACTTTTTACAAAATTGCAATTATCGTTTGTAAGGCCATGCCGTGCCATGTGTCATGTGTGTGGTCCACTGAGCTTTTTTTGGGTGGTTCAACGAGTTCATTTTCTTCCTTTTTGACAGCTTTCAAATATTGTTATTACTTTTACCAGGCAATGATGATGCTATAATAATAGCCCAAACGACGAGGAAAGGCACTAAATATTATGAGAGTCCATTCCGTTTTGTTGGCTCTTCACACGACTTGGATGCATATACGCAAAGTCATAATATTCATATTGTTATATCCTCCGCCCATCTTTTTCTTTCCGAATTAGATTATTAAGTTTATGACCTTGGCTTAACACATTTTGTTTTTGCCTCTCTCTCTCACACACAGACACACACACACTCGCACAAACACAAAATAATTCACTTCAGCTATTAGTTCCTTGTAAGGAGTTTTAAATTAGTTATAATAACCCGGTGTAATAATAATGTCGTTATTTATTCCTTTGCATTATAAACATCTCTCATTCAAAAAGTGCTGTGCACAGTATGCGGTGTATCTCTCTACCTACATATGTCCCTGAGGAAAAAGAGAAGACGAAAAAAATGATGATAATGAACTGCAATAAGAAGAAGAGGAAGAAAATGAAGGGGGAAAAGTAAATGAAAATGATGGAATAATGTATGTCATGTAATAATGCCAAAAAATCATGCTAGACATCATTTCTAATTCATTACAACTGCGATACTTTTGTGTCTAACTATTTATGAATGAAGTGCAGTCATAAATTTTAGTTTCTTAAAAAGCCCTACAACCACCACCATCATTTTCCTCATCATCATTTAAAAATTCCAAATTAAGGTAAACATAATTTGTTGAAATGAAAAATACGAACGACAAAAACATCTTTTGAAATTTGTTTCTTAGTTTAGAGTTTGAATTCATTGAAATAAAAAAGTCGGAAGTTATTAAAGAAAAATCTTGAAAGAATCAAGCTCGCAGCTCTTAATAACTTCATTATATCGAAGCTGAATGAGTGGAGCTGTGTGTGTGTGTTATGAATAGAAGTAGTAATTTAAAAATTTATAGAAAAGTTGCTCAATACACTTTATGGTGCAATGGAACAACACGTTGAGGAAAGGCAAAAGATGAGAAATCGACATGAAAGGAAAAAAATAAGATACACAGCAAGTTTTTTTTTCTTGTAGACATCTGTTTTAACTTTTATTATGCATGCACAGTAGTAGTAGTAGTAGATTTTAAAAGAACAAATTTAAACAGAGATTTGATTTTTTTTTGCGGAGAATCCATTTTAAGACAGAAAAATATAAGGAAACGAGTGTGTGTTGATACAATACACAGAAAAAGTTCAGCTCAATTCATAGTGCTTTGGTAAATGACAAGAAGGAAAAAATGGAAAAGCGATACCCGTCGTCGTCGTCAAAATTATTGCGCCATACAGCTTTTCTTGTCAGGTCCAGCAGCATACATCTTGCCATCATTTTGTCCTGGGTACTTGTCTTTGCAGAGGCAAGTGTTTGTGGAGGGATTGCACAACATGTTGTTATTTACTCCGACACAGGCTGCGTCGTCCTTGGCGGGATCGTTGGCAGACATGCAGGCATCGCCAAAGTCAGCCTTGACTACGTATACGAAGGCGACGAGAACAAGGAGGGCGAGTGTGTACTTCATGGTGATGATAAGTAGTAGAGTTTTTGGGTGGCCCGGTCTTTTGAAATGACAAAATAAAAAAATTATTAGATTAGTCAACCAAATATCCAAGGTATAATAATATATTTTTTACAGAAATCTAGATTTCTGACGAAAGAGCTGTTAAAAAAGATGTTTTTATAGCTTACCTGGGATTTATTCGGGATTAAATTGTTTGATGAGATGATGTGATGATCCTGTAACACAAACTGTACTGATTTACTGAGCAGTTTAGACTATTTATACTCGTTAACCTACGTTGTCCATCTGTCCTGCCAAATCTGGTATAAACTTTGTCCAGAAAGCATACCTACATAAATTTTGTGCGATTTGCGCATCTTGACAAAAGCCATGTACACGCCACTCTATTGTAGTCTAAGCTATCATTGTTTTTTTATAACTCTCTCAGATAATTAATTATTTAGAACAATACGACCTATTATATTTCATATAATAGGTGAGTATGCATAATATGCACATGCGTTTTTACTCTTTGTTGCTACCTCTGAAACGAGAAAAAAACGGGAATTTTATATTTTAACTTCCCAAAAAACCTATGACCATACACAATCTGCATATTTAAAACATTTATTGCTTCTCCAGTTTAATGATCAATTGTTCATTTGCTTTAACATTTGGAACTACTTTAGCATGAAGGTCACGCAAAATATATGACAATAATAGTAATTTAAAACCAAAATAAACTGCTAAATTATGATATTATATGCTTGCAATGATCATATAATCATTCTTCATGCCATACAAGATATATGCTTTGCCAAGTTTAAGTTGAAATAATCTCTCTATTATGGCCAATGATAACAATGGCAATGTAAAAGTAGATTGTTACCGTGTGTGTCATGCGAGCATTGTAATTATTCATTTTACCGTATAAACATTATTATGAATTTTAATATTGCGTGCTGATGAGTCGCGTAACATTCTAAACACTGGTTTTGCTATATATTTTTTTTGTCTTAATTAACAGGAGCCCCGCAAGTACTGAGACATGCCGTAGAAAGAGATGTGGCCGTCGAGCGAGGAAGCGATGCTACCCTATCTGTACTCTTCTGCTCAAACCCAGGCCCATCCAAAGCAATCTGGGAATGGGGATCCATGAAACTGGAAGCTGGATACGAAATGGGGAGATTTACTGCAGAAAAAATTGTACAGGTCAGTAAAACACTTTCCAGCGAACTTTTACAATATTTCTTTTAATTAAGCCAAATGATCTTTTGTTGGTTTAATTTTCTACTCTAAATTATTATTATCTTTGCACACATCACATTATTTCCATGATGGCATAATAATAGTATGCTCGTAAATATGAAGAAGAAAAAAACAATACCATTTGCACATTCACATTATACCTTGCAACATGACTATTATAACAAGCGTCATTTTGAACAAACTTAATTGGGAAAATGAAAACTATAATAACATTATGTTATTATAGCTCCCATAAACTTTGTAAGTCTTTGAATATAAATGGTTTGCAATCTCACGGTTGAGGTCATCGTCATCATCTCTCTTTCCTAACACATATATTAGGTACACACTCTTTATTATTACACTTTTTTTTGCCAACTTCATTTTACTTTCGGAAACAAGCAGCCTATTTAGTCAATGTTCCATAAAGTAGCTCATTGAAAGGCGCTCGCACACATTTGTTTATAAAAAACTCATGGCCACACGGGTAGTTTTGTGCCATAAAAGTAAACGATTCCCATTTCTCCTGAGTAAATGTAAAATTAATGGAAAAACAAATTTTGCTAAAATTACAAATAAAACAGAGAAAAATACATCCTTTGATGTTTACCGTATGTGTGTGTGTGTTGTTGCTAGTTGTTGGAACACCATTATTAAAGGATGTGTTTGTTAACACCTCCAATAATAATGTATACTACTGCGAGAGAGAAAAACCCTGTAATACATACAGAGCTCTGGATTTTCCAACTTTTTTTTTAATCGCCTGAAAAAATACTTGACTGGTAGGTACATACGTGGAAACACTCTGCAACATACATAAATACAAAAAACGTAGTAGTAGTAGTACATGTGTACTCTGTCTCTTTAGCCGATCACTATGTACAAGGATTAATGGCGTGCTATTTGCATGCTTATTTTGCTCATAAAAATTCTCCAGACGCTTTTAATGCATTTTCGTATACGCGGCAGTTTTAACTGCTTGCAACAGGAAACAATACGCAAACAAAAAAAATGCATTATAAGAATTTCATCTTCTTCTTTTTTTGTGGTATGTATACATATATTTCCTGGTACATGTTTGCTCATCTGCTATTTATACATTTTTTTTCCATATATATTTCAAATTACCGTGTTGCTGTCTGGAAAGATACGGATAATATTGTATATTTTCATCTACGTGCACAAGTACAGTTTTGCCTTCAAATCCCATTTCTTTACATCCATATTTCTTTATTCAACACGGCATTTGAACGATTGTCTTATTATTACAATAAAGAATTGAAAAGTCTCTTAATTTTTTTTCACCAACTCTTTGAAAGTCAATCGTTTTATATTGAATATTTTTTAAATGAAAAACAAACGCGATCACATCGTCTTCTTGATCTCCATCATCATCGCCTTCAAATATTCGTACTGGTACTACTCCTACGAATTCAAATAAGACTCTGAACAATCCATATATTCATCCCGTTTTTTTCTCTCTCTCTTGCTTTACTTACTTCCTATATTACCCGCAATATCACTAAAGGTACGATATTGAGACACGTTAAACATCTTATACATTTTTTTTCTGTTATTGAAATAAGACCATTTCACCAACAACTACATACTACTATCGTTCCACTCAGTTTGTTTTTAGGGAGATGAAAGGAGGGAGTCGTGATCGTGTGTCCTGTGGCAATGACGTATTTTGAATATGGAAACAAGAAAAAAAACAGGCAGAAAATGCAGACAGAGAGGAAGCCATTCACTCCATTGTACATACCAATCGTGCCAATAGACATATCGTCATCATGTGAGATACCCAAGAGCATCATCGGTATAAGTACGACATTCAAATTCTGCTTGCTCTTTCAGGTTTTCTGAAAGAAAAGAAGAGTATATGAGATCACCGAGAAATTTCCACTCGTTCGCTGTATCATATGTGTATATAGGTAGGTATGTACACACATATATGCGTTGTATTTAAGACAACGATCTACCAACTAAACCACCGGTTTTTTCCTGTTTTTACCAAACCGAACCCCTTGAAAATATATTTTTTTCTCTTGGAAAGAACCCTCTTCGAAGAACACTGAAGTGCAAGGCTTGTAGCCAGAATATTACGCACGCACAAATACCTACAAAACTTTCAAGAGAGAAACAAGTTTTTTCTTCTTTTTCTCATGTTATCCAAGTAAGTATTACAGGAAGAAAGAGAGAGAGAGGAGAAAATGTCTTTTGCTGAATTGCATGCACACGATCCATGTTCCACTTATTGGCTCTTGGACCGGTCTATCTCTTGGTTTTTTTCCATTGTCATTGTCACACACACCGCACACACAAGTGAGCCTATTCCGTGCACAAAGCGTAATAACTGTGTGAGTGTATCTCTTTTTATGGGATTGGATACGCATTGCATTAGAGAGAAGAAAAAAAATACATGCAGTCATAGTTAGTAGAGCTTGTAATTTATCCGGAATGTTATGCCAAACTGCCCAAGTGTCGCATTTAATTTTGTGCCAATGATAATCTTCTTCTTCTTCTTCTTTGAAAGTTCAGAGCTCTGTGTATCAGCAACTTAATTCGGTTATGTGAAGTTTTAATCCAAAGAATGGAAATTGAATGTTTTATTATTACAAAATTTAATGAGGATGTAGAGGGTATAATACATTATACTTTTTAGGCTATTGTACGATGATTTGCTACAATGTGAATACATACATACATACACATATTTGCAAAAAAATCCTTTAACCATTTGCTGATGAAAGATTATGTCTGGAGCCGGGGAAGATGGATGACACATAAATGCTAAATATATATAATCTCTTTTAGCATTTGATTCTTTTTTATTTTGTTCTTTAGAATCATCCAACATAAATCTGTTTAAAAAGCAGTGCATGATTCTGAACCCCAAACCATTAAGAAATCCCCAACAAAAAAGAGGCTTGATTCATTCAGTCGAATTTTTTATGGAATAATTTTTTTAAGTAGAGAACAAGAAGAAGAAAACTTCCCACTTTCGTATACTCACCAAACAAAAATCTCAAGAAACCTTTGTACAATGTACAAAACACACACATATATAAATACGTACACAATAAAAAGTTAGTGGATTGCAATTCATGGCACGCCATACATGATTGCCCCTTGACTTTTTATTTTTGTTGGAACGTGTATTATTATATGCGCACGGACATAAAGTATACAACGTGCAGTGGCTAAGTGAAATATTCATTCATTTCACCGATGATCCCCTCCTTCCTAGTGACAAATTATGAGAATTTATACTCGTATTTATCCTATTTATGGTTTGGCAATGCTGACCCCTTGGTCTCGCAAGTCATTCATCCAAAAAAAATCCTAATGCAAAACGTACATAGTTATAAAAAGGCATACAATTTCGCCGGATTGTTTGTTTTTTTCTCTTTCGTTTTCCCCCAAAGCGCTATTGCTTTTTTTCCCTTTTTCTTTTTTTTATAGCAATTGTGCTTGAGGTGGTCATTTTCTAAGAATTACAATCATCATGACCGCTCTTCCTCAATCTATATTTCTGAGCACAACACACACACACATACACATTATGCATTGTGCGTAGTACTTTGGATTTATATACACAAATTTTTCACAAGAAAGGAGCAAAAGAGATGAGCTCATTTCGTTTTTTTGTATTATATTTTCAAAGAGGAAGTGATGGGTGGGTTCGTTATCGTTTTCCCTTTTTTCTTTCCATTGTTCGTTATTCTTTGTGTGTGTGTGTATGTGTGTGTGCTTCTTTTTTTCTTCGATAGCATTTTCCCTCTTCCCCCAAAATAACAATAGAGAAAGAAAGCTAAAAAGCAAAGAGAAAAAAAGTAGTAAATGAGATGATGATGACCAAACCAAGAGGAAACATTGTTCTTTCCACGTTCTTATTTCCTTTTTCCTGTGTGAACAAGGTTTATTTGCCAAGCGAGATGAATCCAGGCATTATGATGATGATGACGACAACGATTGCACCCCAACTATAAAATAATATATACCTAAGTATTATATATTGCATTGTATTGTGAATTGCTATATATATTGCATCTTTATGGATTCATATAATATGACCTTTTTGGTATTCCATCAATGTGTACACATCAAAGATTGTTTTCGTTATTAAACATCACACAAGTACAATAACTACAAAAAAATTTATCAAGGCTGACCATCTTATACGTTACACACCACGAGAAAAAATAAGAGCATTATGGCAATCCTATTTACTTACTTTGGTATTACTTGATTCATATACAATACCACACTGCACATATTTTCTATGCTCTCCCTCTCTATCTATCTATGTGTGAATATATATCATGTAAAAAAAGCAGACTCATCGCACTGATTGTTACGAAGCAAAGCTGAAGATAGCCCGCACAGACTCTGCGGACTCGCGACACTACTACCTGAACGTGGAGAACAGCAAGGGGAACGATAAGTACTCCGTTATACTCCAAGTGAGAGGTGAGTTGAAATTTCCAAGACTTTTATCAAACTTTTTCCAACTGTTACTTGGCAGAACAGCCACCTTACAAAAACTGGTTGCAGGATTTGATTTTGTTTTTGCAGACCCAGTGAGTATGGCCACCGTAATTGGAGTGATCATCGGATGTTTAATTTTACTAGTCATCGTCGTCCTCATAATTCTTTACTCCTTCAAAACTGAGAAGTGGTGCTTTTCTCGTAAGTTTCTGTCTATCTGTCTACTATACTATCATCTATTCAAAAAAAATATATACTCAAAAAAAAAACTTTTTAAAATAACTAACAAATATTAATAATAATCAAAAAAACAAACAAACTCAATATCTCATCATGAATTTCAATTTCACTTTTCAAGCTTTGTATATATATACCTATGTATAAAAAAAAACTCTTGTGTAAATATTCTTGTATAGAAAATTCTGGGATTTTTTTTTTTTTTTTAAATAACTCCGTAATACACAATCAACTCAACTTTCACTAAAATGAATTACTTCCGGTAAAAAAACATTCACTTCACTTATTCACGCCCTTATTATTATTATTCCCTATAAATAATCTATAATCTATGTATACTCTATACACTCCACTGTATTATACATGTGCCGTAAAATTTCTAAACTTCAAACCTGTGTATGTATATGTGTAATATCTATTCAAACGAATTAATCTGAATGAGTCAATAACTCTCCAACTATTTTCAATAATATTCTCTCGTTGGTTTGACTTGTACCACTCTCCCGAATAGTAATACACGTCGTCACACAGTAAACTTTTAAGCCCGTAAATTCTTTTATTAATCAATTTCCTTCAAAAAACAATCCTTGTACAGATACCTATAAGCAATAATAAGACTTTAACAATAGGACTTTTTCTTTTTTATTAAAAAAAGTCGATTTAATATAAACGTAATGTATATTTCACCTACACAACATATCATCGTGCTTTTAATACGTTTGTGTGTGTATAAACATAACAATATAATCAAAATGTTACCAAATATACGTAACGCCAATATAATAATTTAATAATAGAAAAAATTTCACAACTTCTTTTGTAATATTCCCTCCAATGATTGAAAATTAACTTTCACCCCAGATTCTGTGCTATATACGTTTTTACACAAGATTTCCATTTTCCCATTTCCGTGGGTGTAGAAAGTTTAAGACAAATTATATTAGCATACAGCAGGTATATAAATATGATAAGAATGAGGCAAACTTTTATTAAGTGTGATATATAGTAGCACATTGTAGCACTAGAGTAGAAGTATACCAACACATATGGTCCAAATTTCTCGTAGTAAAATTATTGTTTTTACAAAAGTGATTAGGGTAGTAGTAGTAGTAGTGACATTTTAGCCAATATTCTTACAAACTAGAAGGAGAAAAAAGTTATTCATGTTTAAGAAGAAATAATATTATTTTTTTATTGTTGAAGTGTCATTTAGTAACGCGATTTTTTACAACATGGTGCAATATAAAATTCCCAAAAAGAACAAGAAGAAAAGTTTGTTTCTTCTTAAAAGTTATTTTTCAGTGTCCCAAATGCGACTTGTAACGTTATAATCCGAAGAAATTAAGTAACTTAAAAAGTTCCTTTTGATCAATTAGCAACAGAAGCAGAACGAGAAAAAAAGGGGAAAATATATATGGATAAAAAAGGGAGACAGAGCATTTTTTTTTCTTTTTGATTCGCCGTATTGCCCTTTTTGCCAACCATTTTTTTATTTCTATTAAGATAAAAGTGAAAGCTGAAACGAAAACAGAGTAAAAGAGTTTATGTAACAAAAGTCATCAAAAATCTATTTTTGTACTTTGGAGAAAATCTTTTTTTAAGCTGGTGTTCTACTACAATCTTTAATACAAAGTAGTAATAGTAGTAGTAGTAGTGGTAGGACACACACGTACATACATACATACAACGTAAAAATTATGGTGACATAAATAACCTTCCTCTTTTACACTACTTGCGGATCTGTATTCATTCCTAATATCAAATCTTACAGTTTTATTCTTTCTTTCTCCCTTTTTTATTCCCATTCTTTTTTTTTTCTGGTAGAAGCTTTTTATTAGAAAAGTTTA
>JAHZNC010001381.1:0-11874 GCA_027744095.1 Zhuqinia jingwanae
TCTGCATACTTTGGTTTGCATAAAATATTCTGTAGGGAATTGGGCCAATTCTAGGCAGAGTTTTCATGCAGAACTATGCACAAAATTTCTGCAGGATTTGGCTTCAAATTTTCACTCGGGATGTGCAGTCGTCGGTAACTCTTTACATTTTTTAAGCGCTTGAGCATATCTGTTTTAACACTACACTACGACGGTAGTTTGGTAACCTGATTACGAATATGATATCCAATTTTTGTAACTAATAAGTCCAAATTTCCCTTGCTTTAAAATACAAGTTTGGTGGTAGATGAGACAAAAATTATAAATAGTAAGCCATAAAAGATTTAAAATGAGAGTGAAGGCGTAAAAATAGTAATCAATTTTCAATGAAACATTTAGTACCATAATATGCTTAGTTAATTGCAATCATAAAACGTCTTGTATGTGATTATCCAATTGAATTAGCCCATCTTTTATAAATTATTTTTGAATTCGGTGAATTTAAAAAAAAGTCTTATGTAACAGAGTCTATTGAAAATTTGTCTATCCGCTGAAACACAAGTTTACAGACGTATGTACATATACGTAGGGAAGGAAACATTTTATTAGCTAATGAATCGCTTCTTAATAATGTTAATTTTCGGAGGTACCAACTGAAAAGTCAATCATGTGTTGTCTCTCAAATTAAAAAATGATTGTACGGCAAATGGTGATCATGGGATGAAATGCCGACTTTTGTAAAATATAAAAAATGCATATAAAAATTAGGTGTAACTAATTATTAATTGACTCAATCAAGTTGAATACCCATTCCCATACCGCCGTAAATATATGTAACTATATTTTTAATACTTGACAAGTTTACTAGTTTTTAAAGGTAAAATGCGCTGTAGTTAACATTTTCGTATATAAAACCAAAAAAATTAAATAAAGAATTAGGTAAGCCCCACTCCCGTATATTATACGTGACATTCATCAGAATATATACTTGTTTATATAAAATCATTTTGAGTAGCCGTTCACATGAATTATAGATCACCATTTATTTTATATGTAGTTTAAGAAAAACAAGTTCAGCTGAATCTATCACGTAATCACGTACCCCAATACATGGAGTTTTAAAATGTAAAATTTTGTTGATAAACAAATTAAAATATGGCTAATACAAAGTATGAGACCCGAATTTTTAGTACTATGCCTATTTACGTCAAACAAAATGGGAACTCCCTTATGTCGTCGCTCGTCACAAGCAGCACCCACCTTATTCATGTCGTGTGATTGCTAAGGAATTTATATCCAACATTTCGAGCCGTATAATATATTATTTGATTCGATTTAGTCTAGCAAACTTGGTCAAATATACGGTTAAGCTTCCGGTTGGCAACATAAAATAAATTACCTACTACACTTTAATTATATGAAGTACTTTAAATATTTTATATGAATCTGGAGAATGTTTACCCGACCAAAACTCACTTTACACAATAACAATTCATTACACGTTCTGTAAGCTCAATAGACGTTGTTGACAAATTTTGCTCGGACAAGTTCCGCAGAATTAGAATGGCATTTGGAAAATATTTTACAAACGTTAAATTTCTAATTTTCTACACAAAACAAGCAGTATTTTGTAAATGCATACCTGTCGAGTTGTTTCAATACACCCCAGCTGAGGATGATAACAACGACAACAACCAGGCGTGGGTTGGCTTAGCAGCTCAAAGTGAATCAGCTCTAAAAAAGCTCAATCAGAAAATCTGGGCATGTGCTGCCATGCTTGTGATATTGTTTGGCCAATGTCTCTCAGCTCGCACACACCCTGTTGATGAATATCTAATGGGATGGTCTGCTCTTGGAATGCTTTCCATTTCGTTGTACTATTGCCACTTCTGCTGGAAGCATCCACACGAGTTATCCGCATTTACAAATGGTCTCATTCAGGTCACCACAAAGTATAAAATAGTTGGAAACCTGGCTCCAGCTCAGCCCAAGATGATAGATCGGCTGAATTACTCGTATCTTCCGGTATTCTTGTTAACAGCCGTTCTGTTTCCGCTCATGTTTGTCCTCGGCTTTCACTGGAACAACCCATGCAAGTCTACCCTAATTGGGTATGTCCTTCTGAGAGAATGTTGGAGCGATGATGAGGTCGAACAAAAAATGATGAAACAACTTGTGTTCGGATACATGATAAAGGGGCAAATTTTCCTTGCAAATATTTGGGTGTGGACATTCCTATTCTGTTCCGCGATCTATACCATTGCAATTGTGATGATCATTTGCACTCTCATGCTCCGGGAATGCATTCAGCTGTAAGTATTTTCTCAATTTCAAATTATCTATTTTTTCTTATTTTTTTGGAGAATTTATCCTGTTGACCTTATTATTTTCTGATAGGTTCTGGTTTCGGGTTCAAAATTCGCGAAGGTCATATTCGGTTGACGCGCAACTTTACAGAGAAATCCAGCTACTAAATAATCTGGGGAACTGCGTCCAACAAAAAGTAGTTGGTAGTTCCATACTCGCCGCAATTCTGTGCGTGTCAACAGGCCTTGGTCTATTGATTAAATTCGGGAAAAATGGAGATAGCAGTACTTCTGCTAACTTGGCTATGATCATAGCAATGTGGATTTCATTGATGAATGGAACATCTGTCAATCTTGTAATCCTTGGCGGAATGGTCTCAGTTCATCATGAATCAAAGTCAATGTTGAAGAATATCAGGCGAATGGAAAAAATGAACAGACAATGGAGCAAACGGTATTGGAGATCTTGTGAGCCTCTCAAAACAAAATTTGGGGACAACAACTTTCTAGAGGAACTTACCCCCTTACGATGTCTCCAGGTCTCAATTGAAATGACAATACAGTTTTTGCTTCTTTCGGGATACAAATAGTCCAAAAAGCAAAGTCTCAGTAATTTTGCAACACAGGTAAGCATTTTAAAATGCAAAAATGCATTTAATTATATGGCACCCAATTCTGTAGAAACGATATTTACATTTATTTTTTGTACGTTGCTAGCGTGTAATTATGGCAAGCTTTTTATTTAAATGCAAAATCGCGAATAAGCTTTTTGATAAAAAATGAATCTGTCACGTTAGCAGCATCATTGTATTACGGAATAATATAACTACGTATAGTGTCTTATTGCACATCCAAACTCAAAACATATGCCTTAAATAATAATAACTTAAACCTACCAGCAATATAGATCATCAATATTTTAATCAACACTACAACTTATTATGAATACATATTATGAAATAAATACTTCATAAATAAATGTTATAGTAATAAAAGTAATTTTTAATATACATATTTTATTCGTTTGTGGTGAAACTTGGCAATTTATAGTAAAAATACATGTCAGTTTGGGGAGCTTTGACATTCAAAATTTGACTCCATGTTCACTTCCTGTTTCGGAATGCAAACTTAATAAATTTTTTCCCTGTGAACGTTTGTTTTGTAAAGCTACATTTTCCCGTGTTGATTATACACAATATTTGGCCACAACTAAATACATTTCAAATTGTATCAAACAAATGTCTTATAAAATTATGTATGCACTCATATCTAAAGACTTATATTAAATAACATATTTCTTGTTTCCTGTCTGAAATTATTTGTATTCATTTTTACTTTTACGCAGAACAACCACATTCTTGTTTTTTTAAATGATGAGGAAGTTAAAAGAAAAAGGGGGTTATGACTTGTTTTTTTACATTCGTTTATCCGTATTGTTTAAAAAAAAACTAAAATGATAAGTTTACTAGGATGTGCGTTGACTATGAAATGTTAAATTATATTTGAGAGTAGTATACGATAAACACTAATTATTATTTTTAAGACGGACTCAATTATCATAACTGTATTAAGGATGATGATCCGAAAAACCTACTGTACAACAGCATATTCAATATTGACACAACCAATACCGCAGGGTACTGTCGTATAAAAGTTATCTAACCCAGTTATAATAATAACACACAACATTTATTTTCTCTTCATGCAACACTTGGCAAACTATTCCTTTGAATGTTCCAATAACAGGTCTGGATTGTCTTAGTCAGTTGAGTAATCTCAACGTTAAAGATAGGTATGACCGGAAGTAAACCAAATTACTATGTACACTCAACCAAATTAAAACCAAAATGATGTTCTAATTTGTTTAGTTTCAATCTTTTTTCTTTTAGACTGTTGTTGCCATTCAGCTGACAAGTTCCTACTTACAGATCAGCAAGAGCTCATATTGTTTACCGCTAAAGCTGACACAGATTGTTTTGATTGTTGGGGACCTGATAAAATTAAAATTAAAAATGTTGATGGCCAAGTAATAATACGCCTGATCGTACCATCGGCTTGTTGGCCGTGCGGTCTGCAGGTTTTTTTTTCAAACAAATGACTGGAGTTATTATTTAATGATTTTTTAAACCAAAATCTTAATGATATATTATGTTAATTAGTGTCTTGAAGTTTACGCTCCTCCTGGTCAACTGGTCGGAATAGTTGAGGTAGTTTGGAGCCTTTGTGGATCCCCATTTGTGGTGAAGAATCCTGACGGGAAAGTGGTGCTCAAAATTGGAAGTGCTTGTATTATCTGTTGTTCAGGCAGTCCGGAGTCTGGGGTAAAAAATTTTTTTAAATTATATAAAAGCTATTTTTATTTTCGTACTTTCAATAATCATATATCCAACAGCTACTGTTGCCAAACTGGTCTAATAAGCGAATAGGGAGAAATCATTGGACGGCTGTTGCGCATGTGAATCCCCATTTGTGGTGAAGAATCCTGACGGGAATGTGGTGCTCAAAATTGGAAGTGCTTGTATTATCTGTTGTTCAGGCAGTCCGGAGTCGGGTAAAAATTTTTTTTAATTATATAAAAGCTATTTTTATTTTCGTACTTTCAATAATCATATATCCAACAGCTACTGATGCCAAACTGGTCTAATAAGCGAATAGGGACAATATTGAAATCATTGGACGGCTGTTGCGCTACTTGGGACACGTTCGAAATTAGCTTTCCCGCCGATTTGGATAACAAAATGAAAGCAGTGATGATTGGTGCACTTTTTTTCATTGTGAGTTTATTTAAAATATCAACTTTATTATCTATTTCTCCCTTTTTTACTTTTGCAGATCTACGGATATTTTCAACCAAGTTCTAACAATGAACTTTATCGTCGGCTAGAAAAAATTTGCGCTTGAGTTTCAGGCGATGGCTTTAATTAAATGTACGACATCATGTCAGCCAATTAAATTATTATTTTTCATTATGTTGGATATTAAGGCAATTAAGGAGCTCATCTAACACGTAATTAAAACACAGTAAAAATTATTTAAAGTAATTTTTATACAGAAATTCCACGTTATAATAAATTGGTGGAGAAGTATAATAAGTTGAATCATTTTTGTTCATTTTCAACAGTGCTTGATAACGACTTAATTTTAAAATGTATTTTTAAAGTTTTAACCTCGTACCTCGTAGGCAAGTCTCGTTTCCATCCGGATGCCAAATGAAATAATTTTCATTCTCCAAATTTTTTGCATTTTTTCTTTTTGGCATGTCATTTTCTCTTCAATATTATTAGTAAGATACTTTAATAATGTACAAAAAATTACACATATTTTTTTTTTTAAATATCAGTAACGTTTTAGCAATGCATTTCTGTGTAGTAAACAGCTAGATAAGAGTTAAATTGTTATGCACTAGGTTTTGATATGAACATGAATTGGCCAGGTTATGATTTTTTTGCTGTTTGCGCCCACCACCCAAAAACTGGCTTCTATTCAACTCATTCAAAAGGCGATTGAATGGATAGCTGTTACGCAGTAAGCAAATGATTTTTTTTTTATAGCATCTCTGAATTCAAGGAAACATGATAAAAAATGCATGGTTGTTTCATGCAACTTGTAGCACACAACAGCATCGGTCATACATACAACAATGCCTGTGCATGGTAAGAGATCACATTTTCGTAGAGGTCAACAAGTTTTCAGCAAATTTGTGGAGGCACAATAATAATAATAACACCTGTGCTCAGCAGCTTTTATATCTCCATTCATAGGCATTTTCAGTGTGGCATTACAAAATATTTTTGTGTGTGATCACTGATCAGTTGAATGTAATTAAAACCGGTGCTAATAATATATTGTGTGCAGTGACATATTTAAAACGAGCATTTTATAAATGCAGTTTTGCTGACTTGTGAGAAGCAAGATCATAAGATTTACAGTAAAAGTGAGTTGATCCTCTGAACAATAAATGAAATAAAATAATTGACTAATGTGTAGTGCATTTTGGTAGTAAATCTTTTTCTTGTTTTATGGAATCCAGTTTGAAGGACAGACTTAAATTTGAAACTGCATTATTATGGCGTACAATCCAAATGATCTACATGGCCAACATCCTATTCCCATGGTTGTGTTTGGGCAACCACCAATATTGACCCAGCCAATATCACAAGGTATTACAATCCTTGATATAATTTAATACAAAGTAATTCTTCACGGACATAAATTTTGAATCATTTTTATTACTTTTAGATGAGAACAGTGTTGCATTGGATGCTCCTGCAGGTCTGAATTGTCTTGCTAATTTGTCTGGTGTCAGAGTAAAGAAAAGTCATGGTAAGTAAGTTGTGATTATTCCAGTATTTTTTTCTTTTCCCGGCGTAACCTGCAAAAACAAATTACATAATTACGTGTTTTCAGACATCTGTGGCGGCGAAATAAAATGTGTAATTACAGACCTACAAGAAGAGTGTGAGTTGCTGAAGGCAATTAATGAGGATCAAGAAAGCTGCAGATGTGGCAATCCTAAAGAAAGGAAATTTGAAAGTGTTGTTACTGGTCAAGAAATAATCCATCTTACTCGGCCCCAAGAGTATGGAGTCACGTCTTATTTGCCTTTGGGTCTATTCAAGAGAGAGGTAAATACCGTTCTTTTTTTTAAAGGAAATGAACTTGACTATTTAGTAATTTTTTTTTGTCTATTCAGAGTATGGAGGTTTATTCACCTCCGGGTCAACTGGTGGAAACTGTTGAGGAAGCATTGAACGTTTTTCGATGTCGAACATTTTTGGTAAATGACGCTGAAGGAAATGTCGTGCTCAAAATCAAAAAATCTGTGCCCATCTGCTACAACTGTAGCGACGAGTTTCTTGTACTGTCGGCAAATGGGTCTACCCGACTTGGTGAAATTTTCGAAATCCACGAAAGAGGCTGCTACGCTAGTAGTCGAAAATTTCAAATGATATGGATCATTTACATTAATATTTATGTAAATTTTAATTGAAGTAAAATTGAAAATGTTGATCAGTTTAAATTTCTAAATGAATTTATAGCCGAGTTTAACGAGGATTTATTAATCTTTTTTTTTCTAGTTCGAATTGTATTTGTCATATGGATAACTTTTAGATTGGCATCACGGTTGAAAATGAAAATATACACTAAAACCCTGATCGGTGACTCGGTTCATGTTTTCATTCAAAGGGTAATCAATATATTTACACATGAAAACCTTAATTAAATAAAAATACATATTTTGGTTATGCACATTTGCAATGTGTTTACGTAATTACACTTGATGATATTTTACTAATAATAACTATTCATTTAAAATAATTTGTGTGCCTGTTTTCGCACACGTTTCATGTCATCTCACAGTGAAAAATTCATTCACTAGGTATTTTCATCCCCGGGGGTTAACTCTTCTTGATTTGGCGGAAAAATGAAAACCCATTTTGGGAGGTGATCGGCCCAACGTACAACAACAAGCTAAATATTCATCAGGTGGTTATACGGTGAGCACAAATATGACAGAGCAGCTAACCTCCACTCCTCACCTCATCGCATGGACATTGTTGCGAGTAATTATTCTGTAATTCGTTTACAAAGACTGATATTAGAACAATAAATGCCCTAAATTTTATCTCCTTCTGCACATGTGCACACATGCATGCAGAGTCTTTGTATTTTTTTGCTGTTTGTATTTACCTATTTAATAGTTAGTTATATTATTTAGTAGGTATCTGCATTAGTTTGCTCATGTTCTTAAATGTAGTAAGTATTGGCTACTGATAACCTATGCATGCATTTTCATTAAAATAAATGGACTGATAATGTTTTGACTGATACTGTTAAACTGAATGCACTATGATTTTATGTATGTTTTTGTTGGAGAACATGAATATTAGTTTTTTTTTGTATTTTATGCTTTCAGAAGTATCTTTTGATATGTACTCTTATGCACACATATGATGTGTAAGCATAGCCATGTGCAAAAAAAAACTGGTTTGCAGACAACTCATTCCAGGAGCAAGACCAAATGATCTTAACGAAGTAGATAAGCAAGGAAGCAAAATGTGTAACATGTTTGCATTGAGTAGTAGTAAGTAAATAAGCATGTAAAAATGTGCACGCGGCGGATATTTTTTTTTGTGTTGCCAACTGGTCTATCAAGTATTTCATATCATAGTGAATTTTTTTGTATCACCTCCAGACGAAAATTTTTGTAACACATGTGCAAAAAATATAATAATATAAAAATTTGATTACCAATGTAACCTGCATCTCATTTTCGTGCTCACAGTTAGAATTTTTCAACAGGAGAGGATGCAGGTAGGCTAATAATAATAATAATAATAATAATATGTGTACGCAGCAGCAGTAGTAAAAAACATGTATCCTCATATTATTCAGCTGTTGCATTATTAAATTTTATTTCCTGTATAAATTGAACAAAATTTTAATTTGTGGCAATGTGTTAAAGACACAATGATAATTTATAAGCGAAGCGTTGCTGATGGTTGAAGTTGACAATAAACGAATGTGTGGATGTGAGTGAGTTAAATTGTGGGGACAAAAAATTATTATTATTTTTTGAAATCCTGATTGACGAAAGGACTAATTTTTTTTGGAGTATGGCTTACTACCCAAATTATCCACCTGGAATGCCCATTCCAATGGTTGGCCTTGTTCAGCACCCAATTTTGGGCCAACCAATTTCAATAGGTTCACAAACCATAATATAATTTTTTAAATATCCGGGATCACATGTCTTAAATAGCATATAAAACACTTGTTGATTTTTTAAAAAGTTTATAGCACGCTTTTTAATTTTTTTCAAATAGGAGATCCTCGCATGTGGCAAACTAATGTTCCCTCCGGCCTTGAATGTCTGTCACAATTGACTGGTGTTAAAATAAAGCAAAAAAGAGGTAAGAATGACATGATTTTTTTTAAACAAATTGCATTTCTTCATTTACGTAAGCCGCATCTATATTATTATTATTTAATTATGATGATGATTAAATTTAATGTAACCAAATTTTTTAAATTGTGTTCTTCGTATTTTCAGCCGGTTGCTGTGAATCAGGGGACAAGTTTTTAATTACGGATCAACAAGGAGTAGTTTTGTTCAAAGCCAGGGCGAACACAGACTGTTGCAATTGTTGTGGGCCTGATAAAATAAATATTGAAAATTTGAATGGTCAAGAAATAATACAATTTCGTAGGCCCTTCGCGTGTTCGTGCTGTTGTTGTCCGTTTGGTCTCCAGGTTTGTTTTTTACATAAAAACTATTTAAAGGGATTTCAGTTCAAATGTATTTTGTTTACTGATCTATTGCTTGTTTTGTATAGCGTCTTGAAATTTTCTCTCCTCCTGGTCAACTGGCTGGCACTGTTCTGGAAGAATGGAGCATTTGCCAATCAAAATTTATGGTGAAGAATGCCGACGGGAACGTGGTACTCAAAATTGAAGAGATTTGTACCTTCTGCTGTGGTAACCGGGAGTTCCGTGTAAATAATTTTTGTATTTTATGATTCTATCATGTTTCCACTGGCTACTTTTATCAAAATTAAGTTTTTGCGTGATCATGAATATTGGTCAATAGCTAATGTTATCAGATGGTTCAGTGCCATTAGGAAAAATATCCAAAATGAGTACCGGATGGACTTCCAGTGACAAGTTTGAAATGAGCTTTCCTGTCGATTTAGATGAAAAAATGAAAGCAGTAATGATTGGTGCACTGTTGCAAACCGTGAGTTAATTGGTTCAATTAGTAAACTACCAAAATTCTGGGTTCTTTAAAAAATTACAAAATACTTTTTTTCCTCCGATTTGCAGATCTACATGTTTTATCAAAGAAGTTCTAATAGTGATCCCCAGGATTTCCAATGACAAATACATATGTATATGGCGGGAGGACAACAGAATAAATTTATTGTTCAAACATTACACTTGTTATTAGCTGCAAGGGTGATTTCTTCGTTTTAAGAACGAGAGAGAGAGAGAGAGAGCTGGTGTAGTTGTAATGAAGCTGTAAGAATTTTCATAAATACGTAGCTGAAGGTACCTATATTCCAAGTTTGGTCAAGATTGCTTGAGTTTTTCCCTTTTTTCCAAGGAGGCGGGGTGTCGACCTGAAAATCAATAGGGTTCTGGGCTATGACCACCGAATATATGAGGACATTTGAGTAAACTGAAGATATAAAGACTGATACTGATACTGAAGGAAACATTTGACTGAAGATATCGTGCCCTTAGACAAACGGACAGACAACTTACTGAATTCAATACTACAGCTGATTACATCAGCTACGTAATAAATTAAAAAATATATATTTAAATATTGTACTGCCATTTATTTTCCATAAATTATTCAACTCATTTTACGTAACATAAGATTTTTGGTGTTTCCAAAAATTCAACCCAAAACTCCCCGAAAAATAAATCAACATCAATTTATACTGTCGGATAAAATGAAGGCGGCAGACAACACGATCTGAGTATAGAACTGTAAGCAGTAGTCTATGAAAAAATATATTTCTGTACATCATTCTGTTGTTAATGTCGCCTTTGAAATAATCTACGCTCATATCTGAAACTGCCAAATAAAAACCATAATTATTCGTATTGTGGTAGTATTTTTTACCTTACCTGTGAGCATTTTCACTTGATCCCAAAGAAACCAGAATAAAAGGAAGGGAATCACTTGACTTTTGCTACTCGGGAAATTTCTGGAGAGAAATTGCTTAAATCTGTCAAACTGTCTGACAACGCTAGTAGTGTTCGGGTGTTCGTGCCAAAAAATCAGAGCTTAAATGCTTTTAAGTGTATTAGACTTGTGACTCTATTTATATATTAACAAGCATTATAGTACAATAGCTACAATATAAAATCTGCGACTAAGTTGTCCATAATATTTATGGTAACTTGGTTTTGCACACACAAAATATCACACCTCTGCATATTAAATTGGAAATTTGAAATGGCCATGCTAATATATGCATCAAACAGAGCTAAATGGTAAGTATAATAATAACTTGTATTGTATTTTGTTTTAGAAATATGAGATTGTAGAATCTCGGATAAAATTTATTTTGCGACACAAGGCTGAATTTAAAAACGGGTGAAAGCCGACAGGACACCGTGTAAGGTGTAAATGATAAAGCTACGCAGTTTTAAAAACATTCATGATACATTGGTCATAAATACGTATTTTCTTCCATAACTAACATATTATTATAATGGTATGTGGAACAAAAAAGTAGAATATTACAAAATGTTTCAAAAATGCACTAATTAAAAAAAAAAAATTTTCATTAAAAACCGGAATGGTTGACTTGGGTTGATCAACTAAATCATCATCAACTGTAAGTAATACCTGAACACAAGCAAAAAATGATTTAATATTTTTTTAACTTTTTTGTGAAACTTTGTCGTACATAACATGTGTTTAAGTACATGCATTTATAACATGATAATACACTATTGTGCGTGCGTGCCATACCATTGCAGAAGAAAACAAAGCTGCAGCTGAAAGAAAATGCCACATGTCATGTGAGTCATAAAATGAGAGAACACTGCAATCCGTATTTCTTGTGCGGGA
>JAHZNC010001382.1:0-21141 GCA_027744095.1 Zhuqinia jingwanae
TCCACGATAACTCGAAAACTAAAAGGAATTTTGGAATTCTGCTTTCGGTAATCGATAGCTAAGGTCAGTAACTCAGTCGAGTTGGAAGACCAACCCATAGTGTCATCCACCCGGAGGTATAGGGGACAGATAAGCAAAGGGCCGACCATATACCATATAACTCAAAACCTATAAGGAATTTTGGAATTCTGTTTTTTGAAATCGATACCTAAGGTCAGTAGCTTAGAGGTGTTTGAAACTGAGGTCATGGGGTCATCACCCGGGGGTAAGGATGGCGGATAGGCAATTTATACATGGCAGTATGTACATATGAGGCATGTAAGTAATAGGAACCGGACATCCTAAGTTCGAATATGATGTCTGTTTTGTAACCCGAATTAGTTCATTGTTTTTAACTAATTATAATTAACTTTTTTAGTCAGATTGCGATCAAAAGCAGTACACGTATGTAATCTGACATGCTAAGATCGAATATGACATCTATTAAAAAAAAAAATACATCCAAAAGATACCAGACGATGCAATACTCTAATACTAGTGGTATGATAATATAATGTGTGTATCACACAGCAATTTATATGCAGCCATTTGTAATCATGTTTTTTATATTCTTACATATATATTTACAATATATGACAATAGGAATCGAAACGAGTCTCTGATGAGTATGTTAATGTGAACTTAGCTAAGGTGATGTGACCAAATAAGAATCTAAAACACGATAACAATGTACGCAAAGCATATGAGACAAAGGAATCAGAATACAACAGAGAAGAAGAACAAGAAAAGTTAAGATTACAAATGCAAGACTAGGAGAATGAGTTCCGCAATGTAGAAGAGGAAAAGAAAACTTCAAGCAGATGAGAAGATGAGGAGAAAGAAGTAATGATGAGAAAAAAAAAAAAGGTTTGAGGAAGACTAGAGAAGGATGTTTGACGAGTAGTGAGAAAAGAAGACCAACGAATGGGAAAAACAAATGAAAATACATGAGGAAATGAGAAATGAAGATGATGAGAATGAGGATGTAGAGAAGCTAGAGAAATAGCTGCCGATGATTTTGCAAAAGATGAAGAGCAATTAAGCAGAATAACGAAAGGAGGATACACCTCCATTAGTTTATGCAGGGAAAAGAGAAAGAGGAAAGCTAATGCAAACAAGACCCATTCTAAACCTGGTCAACTCAAAGGTCGTCTCAAAGTTGGACAAATTTGCGGGTATTTATTGTATTGTATTGTAGTTGCGGGTTTGGGTATACAAGCAATTGCGATCTTGGTAGCACCATGTGTGCACTTGATAATACCTAATATGTATTTTTATATCATTGCTTTTGTATTCACCAATGACTGAGTATAAAAATGACCCCACTGTACACTTGAAATAGAAGTATAATTTTAACACACGGGTTGGCTCATCATAGGAAATGACATATATTTCTCATCAATTATTCAATAATTCAGTTAGAGTACACAAAAATTGAATAAATATGAACAGTACAAACTATATTATATGTCATATCGATCATGGTACTCTTACATATATAGTAATAACAATTATTTCATGCAATGCATTTGCCATTTATGCGTGATGATAGCAAACTAAGATATATGATCTTTTGTGTTTCGTTGGGATGAGAGGGATACATCTCTGGTTCATTCACGAATCTATGTGATCATTTATGATCATTTATGATCAAATGTGCATACACAAAAACAAGATGTGCATGCGTAATACATTGAT
Organism: Zhuqinia jingwanae; assembly: GCA_027744095.1. Lineage (NCBI taxonomy): Eukaryota > Metazoa > Arthropoda > Collembola > Entomobryomorpha > Paronellidae > Zhuqinia > Zhuqinia jingwanae. Next base: position 1,738 of record JAHZNC010001382.1, read on the forward strand.
CACAGATGTTTGATGCTTGTGTCGATTGGAGTAATCCCCTCTCTAAAGAATGCCCTCACTTTCTGCTCATGATTTCAAAAGATCGAACTGTTATTGGTTGATAATCAACGTTTCCTTGCAACAATATGGTTATCGTTTCAAAAAAAAAATTCCAGCTCCTCTCTTCAGTTTACGAAGGCTGTCTCAGTCATAATAGGAATTTTTCAAAGTTGTGTATCTTTTGAGCGAACGGACCAACTGACCTCGATTTCCCCCCATATTCACCCCCCGGAAGTCTTCTACACTTGCATCATCGTTTTGGAGGATATGTGATTCCTTTTTCATAGAATTCTGGGAATTTGCAATAAATTCATTTTTTTGTATTGATTTTGGCGATAATTTAAGCCACTTGACTTGTAGTGGTCGTTTAATAGACTGGATCCAATGTGATGACTCCATTTTTGTTGAAGGTTCATTGTGATGAACGTATCTTTCGTATCCATTAAAGATCTGGTCCGAAAAAAAATCTTGGTCATTGTTGTACAGTTGCATGTTTTCATAAGGAAAATCGTTTTTTTAATGGTTTTTTGAGCAGGTGTAATGATCTTGGGAATTCATCTCTCACACTTTAAAACCAAACACAATGCGGTTGCTAAGCATTCTATACGTTGTCGCAAATATTTGTCGCTAATTTTTTACTCTTGAGGTTTTGCCTATTTTCAATACGATAGTCACCCTTGCGGAGCCTGTCACACCAGTTACACATTCCAGACAATGCAGGGGTTCGTTTTCTGTACGACTTTTCTCATTACCAATAGATTTCGATATGTTTCAATAACCCAAATTAAAAAATGTTAAATTACTCCGTAATACTCCAATTTGTAAGTCGGCATTTTTTATGCTGCTGCTTCAAAACAAAACAGTCAAATGAAATGAAAAATATACCATAAATACAAACTTGGTTGCTTTTATGGTATGTTTATGTTAAATACAACACTCATGCTGATGGTGTCGCAAGAAGGGAACGTAATTAGCATGAAATAAGTAATAGTTACGCAATCCCAACGACCCCACATAACAGAGCAATGATTTGAAGAAACAGAACAATTACAATCCCGACATGTTGACATGGCAATGAAGGAGGGAGGGTCATATTTATTGGATGTAACGCGCCGATTTTTTAAAATTCTCATGCTATTTATTACATTAATGAATCAGTAGACCGTTACATACTATATATGTTACCCCATCCGCATTTAACTTTGTTGATCTGTAACCCTTACTGGTGAATATCAAAACATCAAAGGAAGTGGTCCAGCGTGTTGGAAACTCTATTTAACTAATATTAACATGCATATTAAAATTCTTTAAACCGTACACAACTGTGTGATCAATTGTGATAAGTTGTGCTCAATTGTGAACAATTGTGAAAGATATCTATTATCATATATTTGTAATCAGCACATCTGGTTACATCGATTAATGCATTTAAAAAAATTATGCAAATTAGCACTAACTAGCTAAATTCTTCTAATTTGGGGGCTAATATAGTTATCATAATCGTAATCAGTTTATTTATCAGTTACCCCTATATCCCAAGTCCCATGTGAATTAGTTAAGCCTTGATACTTCATAAAGTCAGTAATAAAGTAATATAGTAATTGATTTGAATTGGAGGATTGAGGAGGATTAGCATTGACCTGAATGTGGTCGGGTTTGTCAATTTCACATGACTTGAGCTTGGAACGTACGATTCGTACGATACGTAGTCAACTATAAAGTCAAACTATTGGTATTTATTGACATCTAAGAAACTAGATTTTCCAGCTAAAATGATTGGGGCATGGATGATTTTAACTTTATCACCTTCTCAAAGCGTGTTAGCTTAACGATCGCAAAAAGCATATACAGGAAGGTGAAGAATGATAGCATGGAAAGTTTTGATAAATATGTATGAAAATTTAACAATGTATGGTTAATAATGAGGAATGATCAAGTTTAATGGCATTTTGACCTTGCCCAACCTAACCTTACTCTAATTATACGTACATACTTGCAGTCAAACGCGAAAAACTCAGGAGTCATACCTTAATACATACTTAGTAGCTATGTATCAGGAGTGCTATTTGCTACTTTTGTAAATACTTCTATTTGATACTAGGGTTGCCTTCATACTTACACTATGAAAGGCTCTTCCTTTCCTGATGATACGATAGATTTTCATACATACATATATATGTTACTGAAATCCTGAGTACTGAAGTCACTACTTTCGAAAAAAACGAGAGGAAAAAAGTAAACAATCTTTATTCAAAAAATCCACTATCTCCCCATAATAATATTTTGACATTTATAATTGCATGTGGATTGTTCTCATTCTCATTCGGAAATACATGTTTGCCAATGGCATATTTAAAGTGCCATAATAATATTTGTAGCATTAAAGCCACATCGTATGAAACAATGGTACCGCATGCGGACACGATTAGTTTTCCGTTTTTTTTAAACAACCACTAAGGCAAAATCTATTAATTAAATACAGGTGTACATTTATGTATTTACAGATGAGTTATTTGAGTAAATATTATTAATTTGTGATAAAAAATCCCTTATGTAGTGTTGACAACTTTTATATAGGCGTGAGCATACATATAGTTGTTACTCACTGTGTAATGTAAGGTACACAGCTAATGTGAAAGGTAATTTAAAGCATTTAATGAAGGCATTACTTATAATTCCACCATGGCTCGCAAGCGTAGTGTGTAGGATGGTGTGTAAAGTAATAGTAATCCAAATGCATTCAAATGCATGTGAGTCCATCTTCAATGGACCTTACGGATTAGGGATTACAATATCCAAAAAAAATCCAATAATCCGTAATCCTTAATCCAAAAAATCCATTAATCCTTGGAGTTTTTAATTCTCTCCTTTGATGTTGTAATCCCTTTCGGCGGCTAGTCCGAGTCCCATAAAGGGAAATCTATTATGTATGATGAGCATTGCAACGGGGAACCGAGTAAGGGTACGATAGGCACTTTGCTCATATGCATATTATAGAAAGGTGCGCTATGTACATACCTTGATGCTCATGCTAAATTACGCACACAATACGCGAGCACACACACACACACATACACACATCGGCAAATACATAGCTTGTTGTTTTTTGCTGCACATCTTTTATGCACCCTGTCTCTCTCCATTTTTTTTTCTGGCCGAGTATAAAAAGACCGGATTTTGCCATAGACAGGCCAGAAGCGATTTTGGACTTGCCTGAGCCACTCGGACGAAAATACCTTTGGAACCTGGACCACCACACACTCTCTCTCCTGCTGCCTTCCTCTTGGACCTCTTCTTGCTGCCTTGTCGGACCACTATTGGACTTGTTCCTGCTGCCTACCCTGAAGGAAGGAAGGAAGGATGGACGCCCACTTTGATGATGGATGTGGAACCTCTCTCTCTCCAACCAAATCAATGTGGAACATGGACCACCTGAGCAGCCTCAACAACCAGGACCTTTGCCGCAGCCTTCTCAACGACACCTGGAGAAACCAAAAGGAATGGACACCATACCCACTCAACCCACTCAACCCACTCAACCCACTCAACCCACTCAACCCACTCAACCCACTCAACACTGCAACTGATGCCGACATCCTGCCTCCATCGTCAAATCATCATCCCCGGAGGGACTACGCCAAGCCAATACAGAAAGCCATCGTCTCCTTCGAGATGGATGCCATTAGACGGGATGCCAGCCAACCCAACCGGGATCCATTCAACCAGGAAGCTGCCAACCCACCACAACAACCAGGACCACGCTGCACCAGGAAGCCATTTGGAATCACCACCAACACCCACACGGACCAGCTTTACCTCACGGATCGTCTCAACAATGCCATCCTCGTTTTTGGACCTCATGGCGAGTTCCAGTTCATGTTTGGAGGACCAGGACATCAGCCCGGAAAACTCAACCATCCAACAGGAATCGCATACGATGCTGCCCACAACAGGATTCTCGTTGCAGACAAGAACAATCAACGGATCCAAGCCTTTGACGCCGCCACCGGAACCTTCATCTTCACCTTTGGGACCATGGGAAGGAGCCGCGGACAGCTGTTCTGCCCCTGGCACATCGCCGTGTCAAAGGATGGAAGCCTCATCGCCGTTGCAGATAATTGGGATCGTCGTATACAGCTTTTTAACCAGGATGGGACCTTCATTCGCTACCTAATTGACGCCTGGACCGGAGGAGTCATCCATAAAAACTTTCAACCAAGTGGACTTGTCTTCGACTCAACTGGTAAGTGAAATAAATATATGTGCAATACACATAAATATGTCATTCATGTTGAAATTTTTATGTTCATTTATGTGTTCTCTTTTTTTTTAAAAAAAAAGTATTTTTTATCATTGTAATCTTGTGTCTTTTGTCTAAATTTTTAGGGAAACATCTCTTCATCACGGACTTTTGGTGTCATCGCGTCTACCGATTGGATGTCGCCTCCACCCACGTGGATATCATCGTTGAACATATCGCGGATTCTGTTCCAGCCCAATGGAATCGACCTGGATGCGGATGGAAACCTCATCGTATGTGACACCCGAAGCAACGAGATCAGGATCTTCACCCCAACCGGGCAACCTCTTGCAACCCACTCTCGGATCGGATCATCCCCGTTGCACCGGCCACTGGACATTGCCATCATGCGCGGAGGATTCATCGCCACCTTGGATACCAACGGAGGAGTCAGGATTTTCTAGTGTAGTGTCAGTTTTACTACTAATTATCAACAAAATATACATGCGTACTCAATTATATTCATTTCATTGGAAACGCTCTTTTATTCCAGTGACCATACTGAATATCATTCCAGCAACTTCTAAAATGTCTAAATTCGAACTTCAACTTTGACAACAGTTTGACGTTTCAACATTTTGATTACATTTTTAGCAATACATAGCTTGCACAAGCAGGGATCTATATTTTCTTATAGGAACTTATTGCTCATTGGCAGATCCACATTTTGGAATGACAATATTGTTTTCACTACTACTACTACTACTACTACTACTACTGCTCATTGGCAGATCCACATTTTGGAATGACTTTCCACTATAATGACATATTGTAATAAATCATTTTCAAGTCACAAAATGATAAGTAAATGTTCGTATGACTTTTTATTATGTTGCAATAACAATTTATTCGTTTGTAACCCTGGAAAAATATCTCTCATTCCCAAAACCATATTTGATAATGTCATGGTATTATAATATTTTGGGATATTACAATTTTTTTTTGAGTTATCATCAAGTTAGCAATAGCAAAAGACAGAAACTTTTGAATCAACTTGATTACCCACTCCGCCCAATGCGCAATATATACACATAGACATACATTACACGTATGCTAAAAATGATAATGATATCATTCTCTGATATGGAATCTGTCATTGAGTCTATGACGGCATTTTGTTGTATGTAATGCGTGCTGATCTTTGTCATTTCTCAACAAGACACTCCACACTATATAGCGCTTTTTGTACAGAGCGCGTTTGGCCCTTGGAATGCTTTTTATATGGAGAGCTAAACGCCGGTTACACATTGAGAGAATCCTATTTGGGAATGACTATTGACTAAAGCCAACAACTTGTTGATAAACTTGGAAATAGTCTTATTTATATATATGTTGTCATTCTGAAATCCACATTTGCCAATGGCATGTTTAAAATGTCACATTGTTTTGTCATTTATAATTTCGTATACACATACTCATATTTAGAAATTTGTCTCATTCCCAGAACCCTATTTAGGAATGGCAGTAATTACATTGTATACTTAAGAAGCAAGAGACACGATGGTTTGTTGTAGTATAGAGAAAATAAAAAAATGGGATTCTTGCTGACTGTATCAGAGAGAAATTTGCACTTATTTATGACTACTATTTCGCATTCCCGTGATAAATTATGTTGGATATAAGGAATATGCTGAATATGGGAATGTTCCAATAATTGTAAGTTTGATAAAAATGTAGATTAGAATTTAAACACAGTACAGGCGAAGGTGTCGAACGTGTTCATTTTTTAAATAGAAGCGAAGCTTTAACGAACCGGCAAATCTTGTTGGCATAATAAACTATTGGTTTGGTAGTTGGTAACTTGGAATTATTCTTATTTAATAAATACATATAGTCATTCTCAAATCCACATTTGCCAATGGCATATTGTGAATTGACACTTTTTACTTGGTTTTTTTTTTTGGTTTTGCTTGTTCTCATGTTGTGCTACGTTTTGTGGTTTTTTTTTCTCGTAAAAAAAAGTTTCGTTGAGAACTTCAAATAGAACAGCAACTGTTGACAACCAGTTAATATCAACAACATAAAATTAAATAACAAGGCATATGTATTAGTAGTTTATAATTAACTTGTATATTAACATGTTGTAAACTTACACAAATATATGATCAATTGTGATAAGTTGTTACCAATTGTGATATATTGTGACGACGAATTGTGATAAGTTGTTACCAATTTTGATAAGTTGTTACCAATTGTGATAAGTTGTGACGACGAATTGTGATAAGTTGCTATATTGAAACTGACTAGATGTATAGTCCTCCTTGTTCAATAATAGAATGAACAAAATGTCCCTTACTCCCCCTGTGGTTACACAAAAAAAGCCTTTATTGCTTTGAGTGTTTTACACTATGCGATGAAAATAAAAGCTGTAAAACACATAAAAGTATACATATGACGTATTACATAACTTTGCTACAAATGAAATGATTCAAAGGTTCCTTCCTAACTCCCTCAATGGATGAGATGGGGGGCTGAAAATCTATAGGGTTATGAGTCATGGCCTAGTGTATATGTGTACCAAATATGAAGTCACTTTTCCCATGAAGTGAAGTGAAGCAAACCGTTCTGATGATATCGTTCATATAGACAGACGGACGGATGGAGTTTTCCAACTTTTCGATCTCAATACTTCTGCTGATACACAGCTACAAAATAAGGCAGATCCATTTCACCTAATTAAATATGTGTTTTTTTATTATTGTGCGTTTGAGCACCGCGCGTGCAGTACTGTATGATGATAATAGTGGATGAATTTTTAAAATACAAACAGTACATACACAGAAATAGAGTTGGTAATTAATTATAGGTGAATATGAATATGATGTGACATATGACACTTGTTACTCACACCTGGTCAGGTCAGGTAGACAGTCTAACCTGACATGAGGACGTTTTCGCATGACCGAAAAATCATGCAATTCTAGGTATTTTGTGTGAATGGAAAGAAAATCAATTGCGTAAGCGTAATTCTATGAAATTAGGATGCTCAATGATCATAAAATTATTTTCTTTTTTATTATAGATTTCCATTATGTATTGTATAACGTTCCTAAAATGAAATATTTTTTATACAATACTTTAAATTTGCAACGAAAATCACAACATGTGTACATCCATAATGATTTAAAATACAGTCCAGTCCATACTACCATCAATTAGAAGGGGTAAGTATAACTCCATGTCATTATCTTGTAGGCATGCATTACTGTCTATTATTCAGAATTTGAGGATTACTTACTATTAAGTGTATTTATTCTTATTCTGAAATCAATATCTGCCAATGGCATGTTTTAAGTGTCATTCTTTTCTCATCTACAAGTGCATATGTGTATGTTCTCAAATCACTATATCATGCCATGCATTTGCATAAACCAATTTTCGACTATCCTGGAATTAACACATCGTTTGAAACTAATGCAACAGAAAGCGTGCTAAAAAGATTTCAAACACATCCAACATGTGAAAGCTCTCATCCAACCCTCCCTGATATTATCCTAAAAGGATACTAATACATGTGTCCTATCAAAGAAGAAAACAATTCCAATTACATACAAGTACTCGGTTTGGTACATATCAGACCAACAGTTATCTTTATAGTTTATTATGCATAAATTCTCTATCACACTGTTGGGTCCGTGGATGTGGTGTATTAAAGATTGGAGGCTTTCCACAGTACTTTCGTGAATGCCAACCAAACCCCCCTTTAATGTGATGATTAAGTATTTGTATGTAACTTTACATTCTAAATATGAATTTGATATATACATGTACACCAACAAATGACATACACGTATATATGAAAAATATTCATGAAAATTTGTCCATAAAGTAGCAACAAGAAGCATGGATAATGCGAACACGGATGACATTTTGGAAACGAATGGTAGAGTTTTCGAGGTTACACTATCTTTAAACAAGTAAATCAGCAAAAATTGTCACTTGAGCGCATTAAGGGGGCATGATAGCAAGACGCCACGCCCATATTCTCCTCCAGAGATACGCCGGTCTATTTAGCGTAGATGTAATCTTACTATGTTGTTTTCCTCTCGTGAATTAATACAAATATGAAGAGTTCTATCTAAAAAGTGTCTAGTACAGCGATAGAGGAAGAATTTTAGTGGTTTTTATTTTAAATTTCAGGGTCACATTTCATTTCATTCAGTGAGCATAAATGGCTGAGTTAACTCCATTTTTATAAAGGGTCTAAAAGTTGTATTTGATTAACATGGGACTTTTTGTGTGCCCTTTTTGTGGCGAAATAACTTCCAACACAAGGGAATATTTTTTTTTTAAATGTCCAGTACATCAATGCAGAAAACATTCAAAAGCTTAAATTACAAGGTTTGAAGACAATTCAGACAAAAATGGTAGAGTTATCTCACTTTTTAGGCGAAGCAATTAGCATGGGGTTTAAATTACCATGATTGTCGGAATAAGTTGGACATACCCTCTTAAAACATGCCGTGTCTTAATAATAAGGATTAGATATACTGAATTTGGTCGACCATGTCCATGAAAACTATGCAATGTCTTTTAATTCTACTTATTTAGGAAGATCAAACATGTCATACAGTTTAAATGGACACTGTTTTAATTATAGTCCAAAGTCCATAACTACATTCTCTTTCGACGCTGGTTCGGCGATCTCGACAACATGTTTGTAGTCAGTATTCTAATTACACCAATTCCGACCATGAAATAAATTTAACTCCATCATAACACATTCGAAGGTAATAGCGTCAACTGCAATCAAGTCAACAATCGACAAAATTACAAAGCAGCTTACACAACTTAATAACTGAAGTCCAATAAACGCATTCACGGTATGACAATGATAACTAACACCTACTCATGATTTTTGAAATAGTTGGAACAATTTCAAAGAAACTTGGAGAGCATTTTTTCTAGAGCCCATAAGCTAATAAAAATACGTATAGAATATATATATATGGTGGGGTTAAAAAAATTAAACTACCACTTCGTAAAATTTCTTTCATAACAAGTGTCCATTGTTGGACAATTGTTTGTAAACCTATAAACACACTGTATTTAATTATCAATAAAGCTCACAAATAAAAATTAATGTTTAGTTTATATCAAACAATAGGAGTGTTTATTAATAACAACGCAGTATAAATTGTGGAGACCACATTCGTATTCGTATCGTATCGTATCCACCGATTTTGTCATGATTGACTAACTAGTAATAATAAGTATTTCATGTATACATTTATATACACCTTTGAATAAAATAGTCTTAAAACATATGACATATATGTATAACCCGTTTACATATACAGAAGCTACTGCTTTTTTTTGCATCTCATAAGTTTCTACTTGCACACTCTAAACTCATGTTCGTCATACAGATGAACGACGTCAGCAAATGACCGATTTTGGTAATCTCCCCTCCTCATCTTCACTTTCTCTTCAACCATATAGTAGCCAGTAAAAGGGCCATCGTGTAACGGAGTGTTCACATCTCGTTGCTCAGTTGTGTATACCGGAACACCAGACTCTATAAATTCCACCATTTGCGCTTCCTGCTCCGGGGTTAGTAGCGGTAATTGGATTTGGGCTGATTGAATATTGAGCAGAACGAATTCCATGTCCATATTATTGTGCATCAACAGCCCTTTCAATGATTCCTGCAAACAATTTGATGTTTTTTTTAAAGTTTTTAATATTGTTTTCATACTTAGAATGATATAATGCTTAATCGGTATCATTATTTTAAAATATGGACTACTCACAATCATGTACGCTTCGTCTATTTCACTGTCCTCTTTGTACGGAAAAACTGCTTTGCGTAAATGGAACATCATGGCACTCCCAGACAATACACTGAACAGCCTCCCACACCTAAAGTGTGACTGTCTAAAAATAGCGTTGCGGCACTTTCCTGCGTACAGCATTTTCCTGACGTCTGGTCTAGCCAAGAGTTCGGCCGGTGTCAAGTTGTTCCGCCTGTACTCGGGCATGTTCTCACCATCCAGAATGAGTATAAGGTACGTGTGCCAAGAAGTTAGTCTACACCTCCTTTCATTTTCTTGCAACATAGCTGGGAGACTGATCACTTTAAGAGCTGCATTCTCCATCATGTATACGTTCAATAGCCCTGTCATCACATGGCTTATCCCATCCAAACACATGTGATCCATCAAGCTTAGCCTGCAATCATTAAAAAAATTATTATTTTTGTTGGTTTCTGACAATTCAAATGCTGCTCGTGTCCTCCTAAATGTGTCATGCTAAAGTCATACTTTTCCAACGCCCGTTTTGACTGCGGCTGCTCATTGTATGGCATGATCTTAAATGTTCTCATGTCCAAGTGCCAAGGCCTGTCCCGCAATTCGCAGGCACGATCGCATTTGAGACACAGGAATTTTTCCGCATTTTGCATCACTTGACCGACATCCTCCATCACAGTTGGACCCATTTCTTTCCACAAGTAGTTCAGCAGTGTAGTCGGCAAGGATATATTACTTCTCTTACATAGAGGTTTCACTTTGACCTGGTTGACAATAGTCCCCATAATTGGAACCAACAACGATGTGATCTGATTATATGGCGGAGTAAAGTTGTTATTATTATTTATTTTTGTAAATTAATGACAATAATACTTTAATAATGAATGGATTTTAATGGTAACATAAAATAAAATTGCCATCTTACCATTGAGCGCATCAGCCAGTGGTATCTCCCACAGATATTCAGTGGCTTTGGCATAACGTGCACAAATATTGTGTAATGCTGTGAAAAATCGACATCATTCCTGATTTTGTCCAGTATGTCACCAGCATAGTCAAACCCAAAATACACCACATCGTCGTCTGCTTTCACTTTTTTTAAAACATCTACTAGGGTTGCGTTATTAGGAGGAACGTGCTCGTTGGAAATTAACATAACGGCTGACAAGGTATCCCTTTGTGACCAAAAGAAGTTTCTAGCCAGATACGCATATATTGGATGCTGATGCAGTTCTACTTGTCCAACGATATTCTCCTGTTCCTGTTCTTCTGGATCCATTTTCTCTTTGTGACTAACGTGATAAGCTCAAACGGAGAGGATTTTAAAAAGTTTGTTTTATTAAAAATTAAAATAACAGAATCACTTTTTTGCTTTTTGAAATTAACTTTAAAATTTAAGTCACATGAACTCACTCATATCGTATTATTGTTTTTTTTAGCTAAAAAGGTTCAATTACAAATGTATACTTTTTGTATTGAATGTTTTACCAAAAAAAATATATGGAATATAATTGTGTTAAAATAAACTCTGATCGTCGTACGTTCGTCGTCTCTTAAACTTCTTGTCGTTTTTTCTATTCGATCACGTCTATTCCTGCAACCCTTAATTTTTATAGCATCACCAACAAAATTCAAATAAAAAAGGATATAAATACAATGAGATTTTTTTGACCACATTGAATCAATTTGAACGCAACTCAACGCGTACTTTCATAGCAACTTTCACAACGATTGGTATCATTAGTTGGTTTTTTTTTTCATTCCATTTGATTTGCTGCACGCTTTGCCATTGGTTCACATATACAGTAATATGTAAATGTAAAGTAATAGTAAAGTACCGATTACGAAATGTGTATGCAAAAAAAAAGGCGGCGAAAACGTTCGACTTGCCCTAATATAACAGTAATATTATGTACGACTATGTAAGCATACCAGGTGCTCGAAACACCTGATTCTAGTGATGGTGTGTAGTCAGAGATGAATGCGAAAAATAGTGAAATCAGAATTTTTTAAATTCCCGGATCCCCGGGACCGATGATGGTTTCAGAATCAGTTACGATTTACAACACAAATCCATCTTCCTCTACCACATGTCCCTCACTTCACAATTACCCCAATCCTGCAAACCCCTTATGTATTTCTTTCCGGATCTTCAGTGTGTCATATGAACTTGTTCCAAAAACTTCAAAATTTGTCTAAAGTTTTTAGATACAGGGACCTCCTTAAAAAAGTTAAGTCTACGTAAAGTAATTGTCGTTAACTGATGCATTGTTCTTGGTACTAATCTGATCATCATGAATTTACATAAAAACATATTTCCAAGCCAAATGACTAAAACTATTACTTATAATTTACTCATTAGTTGTCGTTATCTAATGCCATTTTACTGGTCTCGATGAAGATTTATACATAAATATCTGCTTTGAACAGAAACGGCGGATAACATTATTTATAACTAATTGCAGTTTCAGTGGGATGGGTAGTCAATATGTGGACTACTTTAGTCAAGATATTGACCAGTCAAATGGTCAATATATTGAAAAGATATAAAAAATAACTAAGCAGGGAAATTAGTTCAATTAAAGATTAATTGAATTGTGAGGGGATTAACAAACTTTTTCTTTCAGAAATAATATGTCTGTATCTGTAATATGTAACGGTTTACTGGGTCGGGAGTATAATGCGGCATGTTTGCACCCCATGATAATTCACGTAATAAAGAGGATGAGAATTTCCAAAAATCGATGATTTTGGTGCTTTACATACTATAAATATAACCCCCATAAATATAAAATAAGGTTGTATAATACTGAAAAATAGTTTTAATTTTACAAAGATAAAAAATAAATGATATATTACAACTTACCTTGCAACAAATTTATAGTGTTATTTTCTACTCATACAGTTTAAATGTTTTGTTCACTGCTATTATATTAAATACTACATGACATGTATCAATCTAATAATGTGTAAATTAACATCCATCGACATCATCAACGAATCGTGTTTGCTTTTACATCTCTTTTAATTATAAATTTTTCATTTATCGAATATACTTATAACAATTGTTATATATAGGTACATGTATAAAATATTGACTTATGATACTTTTATGTAATCAATGTTGTACACAATGTAAATAAAATAAACGATACTTTACTGTAATTGAATTTGTACGTAATATATATGTTAAAACATGTAATAATAATCTTAAAATAAGTTGTAAATTACAATTCGTTACAATTACATTTACAAGGAGTTCAATTCTATTGTATAGTTAATAATACAATCATATACCATATCATCAAAATTTGCTTGAATCGAAAGTTAAAAGGTAAATTAGATAATAGTATTATTATTATTATTATTATTATTATCATCATGGTAATTATTTGATTTGCTTGCATAGTTCTTTAAGTACATGATGGAAGTAAAAATTGTGTAGCTTTGGAATATATGTGACAATGAAATCCACGTCAATGTCAACGACTATGCGAATAGATTCTTTGGAGGAGTATACAAAAAAGTAGCACTTTTTCAAGTTCAGGATAAACATGGAGAGCTGAACCTGTCCATAGTAAGCATGCTTTTTCTTTAGCTTCCATTCACCGTCCAGGATCACGTAATCAACATATGAAACTGACTTACAATTGGTGATGGCAAGCCCCTTCCTGGAGAATGGACACTTGATCTCAAGGAGGAACAGTTCTCCCGTCTTTATATCCCTACAAATTCCATCAGGGCTGCAACAAAGATATTGAAGTTCCTTACAAATTACAACTCCACATTGTATAATTTCCAGGTTGGTTTGTAATGCAAACTCCGACCGGGCTTTGGGTTCCATCCCCTGACCATACATGGTAGCCTCGTTTCCTGAGAAACTAGTAGCATTGCATGTCATTCGGAGAGCGAGACTGGCAAAATCCTTCCGTCGTGAGATTATCTGATAGCAGATTGAGCTGGAGATCCTGCAACTTTTCAGTTGTCTCCACAGGTTGCTTTGATGTTGTGTGACAGTGGACACCGCATGAGCCAATATATCACCGTCTGATAATTGAAAATTATTAGTCACAAAGAGTTGTTCTTCTGCTGAAAGGCTTGGAAATGTTAAACGTGATAAACTAAAATGTTCCGGTTTTCCACGGCATATCAACTCCAACAATGCTTGTTCCAAGCGCGTATCCGCCGACAATACATTTGAAATTGAGCCACTACATTGCTTCTGACATAATCTATAAAAAAAGAATGTAGTGTTATTTTGACGTTATAATTGTTACTATTGAAGAAAAATTAATTCTATTGGCTGAATAGCTTAATGTTGTTGTTACTTTTCTTTCTTTACATCATGAGGAAATGAGCCATCTGTTACAGATACAGTCCGGTCATCAATGTCCTATATACACATATATATATATATATATATAATTAAATCAAAATTGAACGTAATTGAAGTAAATAATACGATTATAAAGGTTGTACACTAGTAAACATACACATCTGCATAATAATCAGTAAACTGACCTCTAACGAAACTGCTTTGCATTTTAAAATATGCATATTAGCAAACGTTGCACATTGAAAGCTACATTTACACTTGGGACAGGACCACATTATGGTAGAAACTAAATCTATTTCACGAATTTGATCGTGGCTATGAGATTATACGTTAAATAAAACCGATATTATTATTAGATTACGTTAACTAAAAACAACTTTATTGTGGTTTGTTGGTTGAAATTTACAACAAAAAACGACACAATAGTTAGTAATGTACAAAACGAATACCAATGCAGTGGTAGTGGTATTGACGTACTCATATTCTCCTCTGTATTCGTCTCTAAATCCGTATCTGTATTCGTCTCGTATAAGTAGTTTAATGAATAGACTTGTACACATACACATAACAACAAAGACACAGAGAAACGAAATAAAACGAACAAACGACGTTTGGAGTGAACCTTGTGTTGGTAAAGTGATACATATATACTTTTTTTTTTAAACTTGTGAACTTTTGTACTATTTTAATTTTTTTTTCACAAAAATCATCAATATCGTGGATTATAAAAAGCTTAAAGCTACCAGAGTAATAAATTAATCTATAAATTTTGTCGAGTCGTCACCTAAAGGGTAATTTACATTTTATTTTTAATGAAACCGTGAATGCAAATGTGCAAACAAGAGTTTTAAGTGTGTGTGTGTCAGGCGGTATTGAATATAGTACCATTATTAATTAAGCATACACCTGTTTTTGTGATCTAGTTATCTTTGACAGGACGTTGCAATGGCAAGGGGAAAGCAGCCACCGGAAAAGAACAAGGACAAGAGAGTTAAAAAGAGGGATGGAAGGAAGGGGGCGAAAAGTACCCCAATGAAGCGCCGTCGATACAGGTGACTTTAAATTTCAATATGTCTTGACCATAGTTATATTAATTCGTTTAAATTGAGTCAACTGGTCCTTGCAACGTTGTAACATTTCGGTTTTCTCCTTATGTTGTCTTGTGTGTTGTGTGTTAGACCTGGTGAAGTTGCTCTGAGGGACATTCAACGCTACCAGCGTACCACGGAACTGCTCATCCCCAAATTGAGCTTCCAACGAGTTGTCAGGGATATCACTCGGACCATGAAGGATGACTTTTCCTTCAAAGTGGATGCCATGGAAGCGCTACAGGTTAGATTATAAGTCATACGTTTGATTGTGTGTTTAATTGTTGTGCTTGACATTGACTACTATTGCATGCCGTTCTGTTGTGTTAGGAAGCCGCTGAGAACTACCTTGTGGGGGTGTTTGAGGATACAAACTTGTGCTGTCTTCATGCTAAGCGAGTAACAATCACCCCCAAGGATATTGAGCTGGCTCGCCGAATCCGTGGAGACCACAACATTTGGTGAACAACCCCTAACCATTATCTACTGCTGCTACTGCTACTGCTACTTCACACTCTTTCAAGTAACATTTATTTGAACAAAGTTACATTCAACAACATTTATTTTTTATGAAAAGGAAACTGTGAATAAATTTTTTTAATAAATGTAAAGTTGTAAATTACTTAACAATCTGTTATTATAAATTAGCCAGTCATCATATACAAGTGGACGTTTTACATTTGATTAGAAAAAACATCTTAATTGTAACACGAATGACGTCATAGCTTTCGTTGTTATATATGCAATTATAAAAATTTTGTTCAATGCGCAAAATAAGAGGAAGAAAGGAAAAATATATATATAAAGTTATCCAACTAGTCATACACATATACATACATATGTGTACTATGTACAAACACTTTCATGAATTGATTTTTTTTACACCTTTGGATGAGTTTTTTGATTGGCCCTTACAAAAAAAAGTTTCATAAATAATTTTTAATGAACAAATATTATAGACAAAGCATACCACGCCTATACTATATAGTTTATTGCAGATTGAAAGTACTTTCACGAAATTTAAAACATTGCATAAAAACACTTGCAAAATGAAAAAAAAATAACTACCGAAAAGTTTGGAGATGGTATTTTAGCAGAGATGTTGTATGGAAATGTACCAGTTATTCGGTGTGCTTGTAGTGTAGCATGCACAACTCAAAGACCACCCTCTTTGTATATCTATGTAGCATAAATACGTTACATGATAACCAATTTAATGTATTCCATTAAATTAAGAATCGTTTCACAGTGTTCATAACTATCATTGATTATTATAAGATTGGAGATCATGCATATTGTCTGTACGTTCATATGTCAGCACGCTGCTCTACGGGATACCTCTTTTTTTTTGTTTGAACATGGCATAAATGTAGCAAAAGTATTAAAAAGTATCATAATTTATGACGGTTATACGCACATGTGCACCCATATGTTCACCGGAATGATATAGTTGGAAGGAAATTGGGAATGACGGAGCCTTTTGCCATTTAAATTATTACATGCAAGCGGCCCAGCAGCAACTTTGTTTTCTTGTAAATATTAATATAACACAACATATCATTGTACTTCACAAGTATCCAGATCATACTAACCATCTTATTCTGACGGTGTAACCTTTTATTATACTACATATCACAGACCATACCAATATGCTTAACAGTCATTTTGATGCATATTTATTCTTGAACTGCTACCATAATGAAAACAATATAATCTTTGTGGCTTAATTACGGCCTATTATGACATTTATTCCCATATGGACATGAAAACCATTACACAAAGGGCATATATACATGGTTGGTAGAAGAAGTACACTAAATTTCTCAATCACCACTAATTTTACAAAAACATCAATCCTATTCCCCAGCTTGATGTTCAACCCCTAAATGCTTAAGTACATGTCAATCACCATCACATCACGACACGCATATCCTCTCTTCATAGCCATGTTCAAATAAACTTCATGCATATTTACTGTGGTATCATTGTCAGTAGGTCAAACTACAGGAGCATACTAATTGTCAGCTCACAAACCGCAAATTTACTTATTACAATTGATGTAATGGATCGAAGGGATGAAAGTAGAAAATTTAAATTTTCACATTACTAATTTTCAGCTCTCACATCGCAAATTTACTTATTACCCCTGATCCCTTGGATAGAGGAGATGGAGGTAGAATTTTTTAACTGTCATATTCTTTGTCAAGACCCTCATTAATGATTGTACACCATTAAATTCCATTTAATTTGGATGCATCGTAAGAGAAAGTCGTTTTGGCCATATACATAGGTGTTTTTATTAACTAGATGCATGATCACTGTATATTATATAACGCTTGTTGTTGTGGCTGCACATGTACAACTGATAACAAAAGAGCACACCGGAACCAGGCATACATTTATATATATTATCACAAGCACATCACAACGGATCGCAAAAGTGAGCAAGCCTTATCATTTTTTGTCGCTTGTGTTGAAATAAGTATGTTCTCAAATTGTTCATTTTAAAAAAACCACTACCAACACGTCATTATTCCCAAATACTCGTCGTCATCAGCCACTAGAAATGGGACACGCACTTGATGACGGCATGTGGTTGAGTTGGTGGATCCGGTCATAGTATTTTTTCTGTCTATGATGAAGTTTTACATACTCGATAACGGAACGTAGACTGACAAAAAATGGGCTGGCAAATTTACTGGCTTGTTAGGCTTGTAACTGCTACCTATGTTCGGGGTGACCTATGATATCAAGTTTTTTTGTTCGGTATAAAATGTAACACAGGATTTATCAATTTTGTAACAATAAACTGTTATCAGAATAGCACAATTATTTTTCTAGTTTCCTCGAATATAAACACAAATTGAAAAACTAAAATTCCCGACTCATATGATCTTTTAAAATATTAGCAAACTACCCAAAACGATTCTCTCAACACATTATCCAACCAAATGGGCATTTTTGCTTACAATTAATGCATTTTCTTATCAGTTCCCATAATACGTACGTACATGCGACAAACAAAAAAAAAGTTAAATCATTAATTATAATTTACTATTACTTTTTATTGGCAAATATATATTTATTTATATAAACTTTATATATCTTTTGCATCGTATTTTTTTGACTAATTACATAATATGGACAATAATTACATGATTGCAACTCCATATCATAGCACCAAATAATTTTGTAATACACAAAAAGTAAATTATCATATATATAAAACAAATTCATTATAAAATTTAACAACAACACTAAATTGAATTCTGTTTATGACTCAATCTTCTTCTTCATCTTCATCTTCTTCATCTTCATCTTCATCTTCATCTTCATCTTCATCTTCAGTTATTCATCATCAGTTCTTCTTCATCTTCTTGGCACTCGGCTCATCGGACAGATTGTCATCCGTGTCAGCCTCTTCATCGATAACCAGAGCATCCTTCTGCCTATCATCACTACTTCCATCATTAGACTGAGCATCACTACTGCCATCCTTACTACTTTCATCATCTGACTGAGTATCCGCCCCTTCACTCAGAATGTGATTGCACATTGCGTCCAGTTGTAGTTGTTTCGCCTGCAACTCTCTCGCACTTGCAAATGGATTGCATTTGAACCAACGGATGTCCTCCTTGCAGCGTTCCAGTGCACTCTTCCTCTTTTCGATAGCGCTCTTTCGAGTGACGCTTAGAAGATCCAATGTGCGCTTTGTGCTAAAGCAGTGGCTCTCGAACTCCACTCGTGCATGCATTCGCTCTCGATCAATCGCGTCATTTCTTAGATACTCCTCCGCATTGGCCACCATCCCATCCACCTCCTCCTTGCTATGTCGGCCATTCGCATAAGAAATGTTGATTTTGTTGGTTATCCGCGTGGCCAGGTCAGTTG
>JAHZNC010001383.1:0-19781 GCA_027744095.1 Zhuqinia jingwanae
AAGAACGTTCAACATGAGTATTGCATTAATTATGAAATTTGCACGAAACTAGTTTTCTTTCCATATTAATACATGGAGATAGTTACATTCGTGAAATGTTAATTACAACAACTGCGCTTCATTTTATGTTGAATGAAAAATCTTTCTTTTCCTCCATCAAAATGAAATGAAACTTAGTGTAAATACATGGAATGTCCTAGAACTGGATCTCTTCCACTATATGCTTTGCATTATATTTGAGAATGCATCAAAAGTTTCCCCAAAGACAACACAAAGAAACTAGAGAGTAAATTTTCTTCAAGGTTGAATGAAAAACTAAAACTGGTAACAAACAGCGTGGTTTCTTTTCTAATCAAAACATGGGCCTTCTCGTTCTCACAGTAGGAATTATTTGTAACAAGAAAGTTTCCAGACTAACGAAAAACTCAACTTCAAACTACATGTTTCACTGCCCACGCTCGTTTTTTTTTGGGACAGACGGTTTTCACTACGTTACTAACTACGTAATTGATTGCATAATAATAACATTAGTTTACCTGAGGCAAAAGATGAATATGACCTATTAACTAATAATATACATACCTGTTGCACTTTTTACGCAATTGCGAAATTACTTTTTATATGTTTTGTTATAATATGCATGTTCATCTTACCTCTTCACTTTCGTTTGCAGTTTCTACAGCTTTCTTGTCGGCAACTGCCACTGCTTTCACATTTCCTTTTGGACTTTCTGTTACCGACGTAGTTGATCTTCCTCTTGTGAGTTGGACATATCTAAAAGGAGTAATAGTTTAGAACAACATCGTAGATATACATATAAAACCATGAAATTTAATCATTATTTTATAAATACACAGGATTTATGATGCTGTAAAAAGTTAATTGGTTAGTTTTTGAAATATATAGATTGGTACATGAAAATTTTGGCATTTACCAAATGACGACAATTTTTGACGAACGAACCGTGACAAAAATAAATGTTAGATGAAAGTTATGTATAGAAAATGCGATATCTACATGCAACAAAAGTCTACATAGAGGTTATGCTACAAGACAAAGAAATACATAGATACACGGGGAATTGTAGATTAGGCATTTATTATGTAGAGGAAAAGTATAGGAACATGCAACAAATTAAGGGTAAGGTATGAAAATGACATAATTAATTACATACAAGCATATATTTTATAATATTATAGGCATACAATATGTACACTTGATTATTCCAATATAACATTTCCAATATAACTATATTATGTTTAAAAAAAATCAAAGGTTGGTTAAAGAGAGAGATTAATATACAGGGAAGGATATAGGTACATTTACAATTTTTACATTTCAACTTTGCGAAACCTACCTTTGCCGACCGTTTTGAGAGCTTATCGCGCCTTTATTGCTGGTGGAATCGCCCACCACCACCGTCTCGCCACCTTCAGAAATGCTAGTTCCAGCAACGCGAGCATAGGGTCGGCTAATTGTGACATAGCGACTACCGCTCTTGTCACCGTTATTATTATTATTACTATTACTACTAGAGCTACTAGGAGAAGGGTTACTATTTAAAAGTCGGGCTACAAAGGAGGAGGCTCTATTAACAATTTGGGCATCTTCTTCAGCATCAGCGCTAACCTCATCCCCATTACTACTGTCGGCTGAGTCAGGCAGTATAAAAGAGTCATCATTACTGTAGCGCACAACAACTGAAGTCTCTGTACTACTAGACGCTGCTACTGTGGTGGTTGGTCGGGAAAATTTATTATTATTACTGGTTGTTGTGCTAGTTGTGCTAGGAGAGTTTTTTGTGTTTGAAGAGCTAGTACTACTACTACTACCACTACTACTGTCACGGTTCTTGTTTCGTGTAAGCGTCACATACTTTTGTCTCAAAGGAGTGGAAGATGTCTGCGTCGTGGTGGACCTCGTCGTATGTTTGTCATCATCACTATCACCATCTGTCTCTTCTTCTGTCATATCTACTGGCTTTTGAGGATTGCGGTTCCTGCTAATTGTCGTGTACTTCAGATTTGTGGATGACCCAGTGCCCAATCGGGGACGGTTAGAGGTGTTGCTGCCGGAAGTGGTTGGGGTGAATCGGTTCCGTGTGCTCAGAGCGGAGCTAGGCGTATACTTGTTTGTTGGTGTCTTTGTCTTTTGCTAATGACAAATTTTGAAGCACGTTGTAAAGATGATTATTAATTAATTAGGCTTGCATTGTAAAATAATTTAGATTAATTGCATGATATGTTTGCACATACCTTGTCTTCCTTGTCAAATTCGGCTGCTGCAGCAGCAATACTTGGATTGTCCTCAAAAAACTTTTCCAATTCTTCAACACCTCCAAGCTTCTTGATTAACTTGAGTAAATCCTTAATATCATTTATCTCCTTTACAGACCTGCCACCAGAATCAGTTTCACTATCTCCATCATCAGATTCTTCTTCAGTGTTCTCTTCCCCATCTTCCTCATCATCATCATCGTAATACTCATCATCGTCATCCTCTGGTTCTGCTGTGGTTGTAGTTCTGGCGGTGGTAGTTCTAGCGGTAGTGGTTGGCTTGGCTGTAGTGGTTGTCGTTGTAGTGCTGGTCGTGGTAGTTGTGGTGGTGCCACCGGGAATGGACTGAAGGTTGGGGCAGGTGTGGTGGTAGTTGTTGACGTAGTTGGTTCTTCAGTCGTCGAAGCCCTGTTACGGTTATTGCGCTTATTGTTCCTCTTTTTGTTCTTTTTATTTCGTTTCCTGCCCTTGGACCCTTTAGAGGACCCGGTAGTTGTTGATGGAGGTGCCGGAGTAGAGAATCTTCGGTTTGCCAAGCTCAAGCTTGAGAAACGATTTCTGGCATTGGAATTAGAGCTGGTAGTTGTCGTTGGTTTGGAGAAACGATTGCTAACCGAAGTAGAAGAGTGTCGCTGAGGGCTACTACTCTGTCCAGGAGCATCACCAGTGTAGTAGGCAGATTTTGCTGCTTCAATTAAGGGGAATGGTTTTCCATGACATGTGCCACGGAAGTCATCGTTATCCACAGACCAAAACATAATTCCTCCAAGTCCGTTGTCCTTTACCCATTTTCCCTGAAAATCATGATGATGCAATATTATTGTATTTTCAGCCTATGATCATAATCATTACACTTGTCAGCTATAAAGATTCAAAACAAATTTGATTGACGTAAATCCGTACAGTTTATCCAAAGTGTGTTGATTGACACACAATAAAAAAACGCACAATATTTAATTCGTAATCTTTGTCCAAACGAAAAGATCATTTATATGCTAAGCATTTACCTAAATAGATTACATAACCACACGTACATATATCACCGCATACGAACCACAATAATGATGTGTTATTTTGCAATAAATTGTGCAAAATTTCTAAATCATACTTTGAAGTAGCGTCAAATTAATAATAGCCATTAGATAATTCGTTCGTTAAGTAGCTTTAAGACGCATTATAGATGGTTACTAACTTCCGTAATCCAATTCTGATGACTTTGAGCAAAGCAGTGATACATGCATGCAAAAAAATAAGACACGAATCTATGGTACAATGACTTACTTTAACTCCCATGATTCTAGGATCATCGTATCCAACCCATTGATCTCCGTTGACAGCATGTGGTCCTTGTGCGTCACTTTGACCGTTTTCAACTCTCCATTCGCCAGACTTGACACCTTCACATACCTGTTAACAAGATATAAGTAGTGATAAATCAATGAACAAAGATACAGAAAGTAAAAAATAAATAATTCAGTCGAATTTCGTGACCGAAATATCATGCATATGCAAAAGTCATGACAGGACATGCATTTCATAAAAAAAATTATATCATTTTCGAGCCACTTTTACGTTTCAGCAGATCTCATTCAACATGTTTTAGAGTAATCATCATCACTATCACAGATACACGACACACAATGATCTAAAATGGAAAGCTTATTTTTTCCTCCAAATCCATACATAAAAAAATGTGTACAGCCACCTATTTCTTCTGGTATAGGATATTATATATCATCCCCACATACAATGTTCCTAATAAACTACAAATCACTCTCAAAATTGGCCTTAATAAATTGAAAAGTCCATCTTCGTTAATGGATAATTGGAAAACACATTTGTCTTTACGCATAATACTAATAACAAGCAACAAAGAACGTATTGCTAAAAAAATTGTAGATGGACAGACTGGTGCGGGTGAATTTTATGTTGTGCATGACTATCGTCGCACGCTTCCCTTCACTAATAAAACATGTCGCCTAATAATCTTAGCGTGCCTCGCACATTTAATTGAGCACGGGTCGCTTCTTTTCATTATTTTTACAATTATTACAATTTATACCTCTCCACATTTTTGTCTTATTTCCTCATTTAAAACTAACAATGGAATTTTTCTCAAATGATAATGTTCCCTTTAATCAAATCACCCTCAAATAATCCTTGTATGAATTAAGTTTAAACAATAATACTATAACAGACAGAATTGAGCCACATGTTATTATTATTTTTATTATTTGCTGTCGATCAGACTTCATCTTCTTTCTGTACAATAATAGCTGTTCAAGAATAAGTATCAAGTCATGTCATGTAATGGTATAATCATGAGTATAGTATTTTAAAGTATAACAATGAAACTCTTGATACAAAGCATTTTCTTCATTTACACGCTTCGAGTCGAAAGAGTTGATTGCAAACGATGCGTCAAGTAATAATACTACTCGGTGGTAGAGGACTATTATAAACTGTGACTTGTTGTCTATTTACCTACTTTACCGTATTACACGCTTTTTCATTCTCAAGGAAAATAATTAAGTGATGGATGATGATGACTATTAACTAGTATAACTAGCTGCTCATTAAGTACTCCCACCACCACTGATGCTGTACCCTTAAAAGATGATATATATTACATTTATAGTGATGATGATGTACAACAACTATATTTGCAAACATGTATCTACGGAACAAGCTATTAAAAAAAACTTGTGCAAATATAATGAAATAAAGGAAGGAAGCTACAGGAAGAAAAATGCAAGTAGAGTGCAGCGAATTTTGCAAACAATAGTTCATTTTACATCCTCTCTCTCTCAGAGTGGAAGTGAGATAAACACACCAATAATTAAAATTAAAAACAGGATTATTTTATAGGAGTAATAACACAGTAGTAAACTAATATACCTATAAACTTGTAACATGGTTTATATTCACACATATATTATCGTCAAAATCATCATATATGTAAATATTTCACACATGTAGGTATGCAGGTATGTATATGTAAAATGCAAGTCATGACTCATGACATATGGCTGAGCACGAGACTACAAGGCTATAAAATTATGTACCTCATAGTAAGCCAGATATCCGGGTTCTTTAGTAAATTTTCCTTTGGTGCCTGGAAGAAAAAAAAATTAGAACTAAATGTCTCGACTGGGATGTATGGAAACAAAGCAAAGCTTTAGTTCGAATTTTGAACTCACCCGGGCCAGAGGAGGGAGCATCAACATCGTGACTTTCGGTATTAAACAAAGTGTACGAGCGCCCATAAGTTGGCAATCCCACAACCAATTTGTCCGGTTCAGCACCCTCTTTCAAGTAGTGATTGATTGTGTATTCCTGGAAATACATAAATTACGCCAAAAATGTAGCTCACTGTCTCATAAATATTCATTCATGTATGAATTATAAATACATATAAATACATAGTACATAGTTCATGTTATAAAAAAAACAGTAAATCTGCGACATAAAAACACATTCATTCAAAATGCACTCAATAAAAGATTGCATAACATTATTATGAGTAAAAAAATGTACTACTTACAATATTAAGTTGTCCTTTCCAATCATATTCAGATAAGCCGCCGCGAGCCTTCAAAGGAGCGTGATGATTTGCATTGGGTTCCGTTGAAGCATGATAATCGTATGTTAGCAAATTGAAGAAGTCAACATTTCTGGAAAACAATATCAATTAATTATAATAATTAATTACACTTCTTTGTTCTAGATATATACATATATATTCGACATTTTCAAATTAACATTCATTGATCCATTTTGTCACTCTAAATTCACATTACTGTTATGTAACATTTTTTTATATAGACCAAATTTATGAACTTATATGGACTAACAAGATTATGCCTACTCATATTAAAAATACAATATATGGATAAAATCGTGAAACAAACTAGTTATATAAATTCAATAACAAAAAAATGAGACCGATAAATCAATTCCCCATCTTATAAATATTATTATTATGATTACAACAATCACAGATGCTAATGCTTTAAAAAAAAAAAATTGCCCCATAGCCTGAATGCCTATAAATTTTTACGCCTTAAGGCAATATAAAGAAAAACCACATAAGACGCATATCAACACATCATTAAATTACCATAATCAATCAGTCTAAAAGATGAAGTTTCATTAACGCGGTAGAATACCTATAAATTTTTACGCCTTAAGGCAATATAAAGAAAAACCACATAAGACGCATATCAACACATCATTAAATTACCATAATCAATCAGTCTAAAAGATGAAGTTTCATTAACGCGGTGCATCAAAATGCATCCGACAAAAGTTATTGCCGTCATCCACTGAGTAACCTTATTTTATCTGAATATCAACCACTTTTTTTATTTGCCGAGTTGCTCTTTAATCTAATTTTACAAGCCGGTATATATTATTATGTCACACACACGTCTGACATTGTGGACAACTTGTACATAGGCGTTTTAATCTAATCTTTTTTTTTATAACACAGTATTACCAAATGTCGTTTAGCTGCTTACATGCATATTTATTATTATGGATAGATATATTATATATTGCTGTTAATTAGGTCAGGTACATTTCACATGGATATATATTTTCGCTCGTGAAATCTCAGACATCTCATCAAGCGGAGGAATGTCCGCTGGCATGCCAAAAGAGCTTTAAACTTAATTTATTATAATAGTATATTAGTTTATATTATTACATGGTTAGTAAGTATTTACTAGGTGTGAGTAATTCGCATTATTCTTTGAGTGAATTGAACAATGTGCGATATTTCATTAGGAATACAAAAGAAAGAGGTGCAACGCCTTCACAGATTGTCACCTTGAAAAAAAAGTTACGAATTTGTGCCTCGTTATTGTGCTCTGAGCTGTTTATCAAAAAAGATAAAACCAACGCATTAATTTGCATGGCATAACTATAACACGTTGCACGTGTGAATTTTTGAAAAATTACCATAAATTCCTTAATTTCCTACTTAATTTCATATTATAAAATTGGTGTGTGCTAGGATTCTAGGAATAGTTATTTACCTTTTATGTACACAAGAGGACTTAAAAAATTATATCATGGTCACTGATCAATTATTAAAGAATGTGGCAAACAATGGCTGGTAAATCAAAAATATAAGGGGCTGCGAAGCTGACTTATAATTTTTTGGTATGCATGTTGATCTGCGTTATATAATTTTTCATATGATCATAAATTTAAGCGATTTGCTCTATTAATCCCAGTTGTGTAATACTGAATTAACCAACAGTTGAGCTTGAATATCTGTGGAAAAAATATTATTAAAGTAGCTACCGGTACTCCTTCTTCAAAGTTGGTGACAAAGGTGACACTTGAATGATTTTGAAAGTACTATTCTTAAAAATTCTCAATTATCATTAGCACTCTGTTGTACGTAGACAACCTACAATTTACAAATTACAATATGAGCTGTTAAGAATATATTGTTAAATTCAATTCTATACAATCATAATGATGATGATGGGATGAAGAAGCTTGAACAATGTACCTACATACATGCTACACGTATATTAGAGCTATATTTTGTTGGGTTGATCATTTTTGATGTAATGGATATTATCCTAGTCATTGTCAATTCCCAATGACACTTCAAATTATTATTGGTCAAATTACTTGGGATGAATCAGCAAACGTAATTGAAACGGTTTGCTAATGCCCCATGTATGTTTACATGTGTGCATTGTTAATAACAATGTAAGTCTAATGCCTGGTATATATTGCTCGTTAAGATGATTATGTAAATGAAAGATTACGCTATATTTTTATATTAATTTTTATTTTAATGATAATAAGAATCCCTACGAAGTTTTTTTTTTTGACAATTGAATCCCATCTCAATATTCAGTAGTGGTATAAAATTGCAATTCATGCGCATCCAAATAATATACACACAATATGATTCCATGTGTACGACGAGTAGAGGTTACCAAAAATTGAACAATGATGAGTACACTAAGAAAAGAATATGTGATAGTCGTGTTGATATAAAAAAAACAGTTAACAAGATTGGAGTAAGTTAATATATTTTTTTTGCAAGCAGACAATTGTATAAAATGCCATTTTAGAATTCAGAATCATTTTATTATTTTCGATAACGAAGCGCCCCTGCAGTGACACACTCGTCGATTAGTGGTAAATTGTTAAATCGGAATATATAGTCACCACGCACCAACTTTAGAATAGCCAATTATGCGCGTTCTTAAGATCCAGTAAGCTGTAACGGTGCAAGGGACAGTTATGACAAGTAGCCCTTTTAAATTTGTTGAATTGAGGCTACCTAATGGGCTGACGTATTTCAAGGATCACACCGGGTTTCGTGCATAAAATTAGCTCGATAAAAGTAATTTGTTAGTCCTTTTTTTATTTACCTACTTGAAAGCTTGTTAGAAAAATCATACCTACACATTTGTTTATTGGAATTACTAGATACGATTTTTATTTTTCAATCGGATATTCATTCATGATGATCATTTTTTTAGCACTCACAATCAAATAAACTGTGGGACTCAAACAAATTTTATAATTCAGATTGTATTATACCTGGCATTGGGACAACCATTGGAATACTAATTATTACTAAAGTAATAAGACAAAAGAACGCCCCTAGGGTGAGGCGACGGTGGTTTGTGTAAACAATGACGAATGAGGCAAACGTAAAATACACATAAAACGGTAGCAAACTAATTGTGTATGCAAATTCAGATTTACTGCAGTGACATAATATTACAGCATGCAGCGCATATTTTATGCACATGTACGGCTCTTTTTTTAAAAATGCACAGAGAATGTGATAACTACCTTTACTGTTCTGGTTGAAACTTCAAAGATAGCTGTGAAATATACGTGTGGTGTTGTTTTAGTAAATGAACAATGACTATCCTGCACCGCACCTGAATTTTAATTGTCAATTTTGGCTTGACGAAAGACACACTATACCTTACACATAAAATTAATGTGGAGCTCGCATAGAAAATAATAATAACCAGAACCATTACTAATTTGAAAAGTAAAAACCACACAGTTTAAACCCACACTGGGCAGTAACGACAATTTGTCACGCGACATGAATTATAATATAATTGTTCAGCTTTCTTGAGATTTTTATGCTAATTTCTTGAGATGGTAAAATATGATAACGTTTTTGGTATACTTCACAATACAATGAAATGCACAGACATTAGTATGCAGTTTAGTTTTTTAAATATTGCGACATGTATTTACCGGTTGATGACTGGAATATCAAAACCCTTTGTGATCCATTCTATACCCGCTGGAACGGCAATTGTGAGCAAAAGTCTTGTTCTTCCGGTTGCTTTGCTTTCTTCCTCAAAGGCTTCTCGAAGTTCCTAAGTATAAATGAAGAAAAAAAGAAATTATAGTCATAAAAGTCATAATTTTGATCTTGTCAGTTTATAATATTGATAAAATGCATAAAAAAGCAAAGGACGCTCCTTATTAAAAATTAGTCAGTCCCATTAAGCTTACTGTTTTAAACAATTTAACAGTGTATCATATCCTAACTATGACGGTTTGAGTTGCTAGAAGCATTCAAACATTTTTATGATAAAACTACAAAGGCGGATAAAAAGGGTGTGAATATAAGTAATATATAGGCCAAGGTTTCCACATTTTAAGAAATAGTTTAGTTTACTCATTTTTTCGTATTGTTGTTATGTATCTACTTATGCATGTACATACCGCTACATATATATTTACTTTATATTAAATTGTGAGATACATCCTTAATCCTTGTAACAAGGGTCCCCTATATCCTACCAATGTAAATTAAGATTATATTTGTAGTCCATTCTTTTATTCAGATCGTGCATTCTTCGTTTAAAACGAGCATGTGCATAGGTATATTTATATATATGCCTGCAACTGCAACAATGACCGATAAGAATTTCGCCAGTAGTAGTAGTCGCATCACGAATAACTTAACTTACTTTTAATCTGTTTGTACAAAAATGTCTATTTTGGCATATAAATTATTGCATCATTCATGTTATCACTATCAGCAAAAATTCCTTTCTACTTAAACCTTAATACAGTCAATTTTAAACACAATGGTGATCCAAATTTGTCGGCTGGATGTCAAGACAGAAGCAAAAATTATTCTGCTAAAACCAGCAGCACATTAGACAACTAGACTGCAAGAAGGAGAACCGTTCACTTGATGCGAAACAAACGTCATTCACAGCAGTTAATTGTGTGAATGTGGGTAAAGCTAATTGATCTACATATTTTCTACAAAAAATGTGACCATCCGGCTGCGTCTTTTATCTTTAGATATTTCAATGAAACAACGGTGCTATTCGCACCAACATACATGATCATTAGATACGTACCTACTTATTATAGGTATTTATGTAGGTATTTTTATTTTATTATTATTTTATTTTATTTTAAAGTATATTGTGTTATGGTGAATGTGAATACCTACCTGTGTGTATGCTATGCTGCACGTATTTCTGACAGTAATTTTGTTTATTTGCAGAACACTGCGTGCGTATATGCGTGTGCGTCAATTAAATAAGCTACTTATCTCTGTTATTTTAGTACCGCTTTTTAATAGTAAATGAAAGGGTTAACTCGTTGTTAAAAGGGGCGTGTTTCTTGTATTTCAGAAAACTCTCATTTTTGCCACTAAAAAAAGTGAAAAATAATTAGGAAAAAAATGTTTGTAAATTATTATTTGCTCGTTATTATGATCAAAGTTTTTCTGTTGGTTCGTGGGATAGTTGGTGTTATAATATAAACAGACGTGTGACATAACATTATTATGTTGCAGGTAAAAAGTAAAAGTGATGGCAATCTAAACTGTAATAATAATTATTTTGACGTTGATATTTAAAGTATATACCTAAGAATATATGTAATGAATGTATGCTTGTAGCTTGTATGTTGTATTGTTGTTACATATAACATAAGACAGGGCTTTTGCTGCGTGTGTTTCGAACACGGTGTTCTTATCCAATTACCCTAAAAACCCACACACAATAAATTTTTGTTTGAAGAACCAATTTAATACACAGAAGAAACACCTACCATATTTCATCACAAAAAAATATCTTCATAATCAGTACAAACATATTCTAGATTATTTTCAATATACATATACAGATATATGTATGTATGTATATCATGCATTTCAATTACATACTGGGTTATATGTACGTGTTTTGTTTTAAAATAAAATATTTGATTTTTAAATGATGCCCCTTTGTTGTAGTATTATTGGGGGACAGTTTATCTTTAACTTGAAAGAAACGCTGAAGAATAATATTGTATTGTATCAAAAGTCAAATTCTTTGTGTATTACATATTGTATTACGTAAAAACAGTATATCGCATCAAATGTTCATGAAACAATTTTCTTGGGAAAAATTTAGTGTATGAAATGTCAAAGGGAGGGACGATATATATTATAGTCACCACTTCAACTCAATTTTATTTACATTTTTTTCTGTTAACATGGCTAACCTTTGACTGTGTTATAAATTATGAGCGTACTACAATAACCCCAATAACCTGTATATGTAGGTATGCTTAGGATTAAAAATATTTGTATACATATACAATATATATGCGCCTATATGAACGTTATGAGTAGGAATGTCTACATTATCATCAATTGTATTAAGATGGGAACAAACTGTATAATATAAGAAAGAAAGATAAAATATGAGTAGCAAGAAGGGTACATGTACATATATTTACAATATTTGTCTGTTTGTTATCTTTAAAAATTTCCCTTTTCATATGGTATCTGTCAATTAGTTTACTTTACTGCTTTTGCGTACAGGTTAAAATTTCATATAATATGTCATCTCTCCAAAAAAAAAGAGTTGAAATTAATGTGCTGCATTCTAAAACTCTGTACTATATTATACCACGAAACATCATTTCAACTTGAAAACTCTTCAAAGGGAAGTCCTATAAAGTTATACGTATAATGCACATAACGAATGATTATTTTTCTCTTCTGTTCTGTTTACGTGAGCGTTTGTTTTATAATTTTTACTGAGGATAATTTTGTCGTTATTTTTCGTTTATCACAAAAAAAAAGCTAGAGAGTGCGGAGACTACAATAGCAGTTGATGCTTTTCTGCATTATTTGCTGTATAGCATGCGCATTGTGCCTAAACCCATAAAAATGATTACGGTTTGACGACGACGACGATTACGAAGGCAAGCAAACGATGTGTTTTGTTGTCTTGTCGGTTGAACTTTCCTAATATCAGGTTAAGGTTTCTCACAGTTTCTACATAACAATACCTAAAGGCCGATGCCATTTTTAACGCAACATTTGTAATAATAAAACTAAAGAATAATTGTATTTTTTATTTAAAAAATAATAATATTAGCCTATATGAGTTTTAGATAATAATTTTTTATTCGTTTATTCATCTTAAGGGAAAAAATATATAACTATTTTTTTTAAAGCACACAAAAGAATAGTTCATCATGACTAGAGATTGGTATTTTATTTTTTATTATTGTACACGAGGAGGTTTAAATGTAATTATAGCTGTGGGACATATATTCCTTCGGGACAACAACAAAAAACACCAAAGTGACTTTTCGTGTTCTGTTTATATAATGCTGATAAAACCGTGGAATATTTTTATGAGTAACCGTAATATCCTGCAACAAAGGACAATATAATAATAATAATAATAAATACTGCGTGTGACATTCACGGTCATTTTCGGCGCAAATTAAAAACTTGTGACACGCAATTCCCTTTTTTTTCTGGATTTACGCACTAAAATAAAATATTATTATGGTACCTAATAAGATATTCATGTATTTTTGATTTTAAGTACCCAGCAGAAGGAAATAAATAGGTAGATCTGTCAGATAAAAAGCAGATGAAATTTGCAATGCAAAAAGCAAGTCCTGTTTGGCTACATAAAATGTGTATTGAAATAAGTATGTCGTCTTACCTTGATATAGAGGGCATAATTCTTTTTGTCTTCAGGGACACCTCCTTCCCTGCAATTATAAAATAAATTGTTTGGTTACAGTAGGGATTTTAATTTTGATATTTCATTTCATGAGCAATGTGTCTTCCCAACATTACATACTTGTGTGTAGCTTTGTAATTTTACACAAGGGAACTAGAAATCCCTTTTCTGGAATTTTACAACATCAAAATTTGCTTTCGAGAATTTCTAGTTCCGTACTTGTCTTCTGTAGAAGCACTATTGTCGTATAAAACAATAGGACCATAACTTTGTTTTTAAAATCAGCCGTTTTTACATCAACAACTTGTTCTACATTTAACATGAAGCTACACATAGGTACATACTAGATGCACTATGGGAATAAGTCTCTATAAAAAAAAACTAGTAAAAAGCTTACCTCGACGCAGGGTATTCCCAATCCAAATCCAGACCATCAAAGTGATGCTGTCTCAAGAATCTGATGGCGTGCTTAATAAATGTCTTGCGACTTTCACTGTTTGCAACAAGATTAGAAAATCTCCTTGATCCTTCATTCCAACCTCCAATTGCCAACAATGTTTTCAAAGCCTTGTTGTACGTTTTCAAGCCATTAAATTTCGTGTAGCCACCTGAATAAATCAGAAATTCGTGTAAAGGAATGACTAGAAATGATATACCTGTCATAATTATGTTACTCTACTTTTCTTAATATTTTACCTTTATCGATATCCTGGTATTTGTCAAATGGCTTGATTCCGGAATCGGAAGTCAGACCACCAAAAGCGTACACAAGATGAGTACACAAGTATGGATTGATATTATCTGGAAGGAACTTTGCCGGCCCTTGTCTATACGCTGACCAGTTTGTGTAGTAACACACCACACGCTTTTCCGCTGCGGATGCGGAATCGACAAGGAATGAACACAGGACTAGAAGAGCTACTGTCACTATTCTACTGAGAGTCATGGTAGAGTAATTGCGGCTGCTAACTAATTGACATTGACGGTGCCTTATGACTGATGATTCTGCTGAAGTAGTAGATTTAACTGTATTTACACATTCAGAATACTCTTCTCCATGTTCATCGACGGTGGTGGAATGAGTTCCCTGAACCCAACCAGGTCTTCCGGGCGAACCGGACGATGGATCACGCATCTGAAATTACAAAATAGGAATACACGTTTTATTACTAATGTTAATTTTAACCTAGTCATTTTAACGGCAAAGTTTATGCGTGAATAAAAAAAAACAGAGTGAAACTTTTTTGTTTTTAATTCAATTAATTTGCAAAACAAATAAATTTTTTATCAATAGATAAAAAACTTTCTGATAGCGATTGTTTACTAATAATAAGTTATCATACTGGGAGCAGTTTTTATTGCTACTATTAAGCAATTCAATTTCGTAAGATTTTTTCATGAGATTTTCAATTTATCAGAAAGGTGTGAGGATGCATTTAGGTAATGAATGATGCATATATATATTTAAACTATTATTCAATTAGCCCAACGCACCAGATAAAGTTAGATTATTTTATCGACCTTGACTCGATTTTTAAAATGTTAAGTTAATAATGTGCATATCAAGCTGACCAATATAAGGACATTATTCCTACAGGTGAGAAGAGATAATAATATCAACTTCTAGATCAACATCAACAAGGGGGCATTTTCAATATATAAAATACGTATCTTTAGTCCTTCTTCAATATATTAATCTTCACGTGCATTTTTTTAACTTTTTTTTTTGGTAAATGCTTTTGAGGCACTCGATGTAGCGACGTATGTAGGTATATTTAATGTCAGTTTGGTTGGATGATTTTTTTTTTTTTTTTTTGAAAAATACACGTAACACATTTTAAGTATCGACTAAAAACTCACGAATGAATCCTGTTTGTGTACCTATTTACACACATTCTTCATGTAATAAAGTTGAGGTGTAGACAAATTATCAGGACTTATTTATTTTGTTAGCCTGTCGATTGGAAATTGCAGGGCGGATCCTCTTCTTCTTGTATCTATTTGCTTTTTTTTTACTGTCATCAACAAAAAGTTACTGTTTGTGGTACATGCACACAAACGATATGCACTTATTAAGAATCGATTCCATCACGACTTTGGCTACCTGAATAAATGCATTATGTAATATGTAAGGAGGTGCTATTATGCCATGTCACACTGATTATCACACATGTGATCAACTGCGCACACTGCATGCAGCAGTACCATTATCATGATGATTATATACTATCCTCACCATCAGCATCATCAAATCTCAGACCTAAAATGATCATCATCATCACATTTTATACTTTTTTCATTATTATTTCTTTGAAAGGAATTATCCGTACAATTTTTTGCAGTTATGTTATTGTGCAACGCACCCCACCTTGATCCGCAATCTTTTTTTCTTTCAAAAATAGTGTAGCAATATCATGGATGAATCTTGCCCTTCTTATGTGTGTATATGAATGTTGAATGTAGATCTAACAATTGTAATTGTGATTGTGATATAGGTACTTATTAACTTCTTTTTATGAGAAAGCTTGTTGGGAGGTTGTAATGAAATTAGCAAGTTCCTTGTCTGCTCACTCATACTCATTGATACACACACGCCAGTAAAAAAAAGTAAAAATTTCTTAAAACAGAAGTAGTCAACAGATGTAGGTTTATTTTTTTTTGCAGATTTGTCACATAACCCCATACACGCTACAAAAGGCAATTTGAATAGATTTATATAACAATAGTGAAGTGTGGTTTGGTAGGAGTTGGGTAGGGTAATAAAGCCAACTTATAGTTCTAGCTAATAATAATCAAATCACAATCAGCAAAAGCAGGCTGGTCCACCTAACCCAAATATTATTGCATTACAATGTGACGTTTGGTGTGGCTCTGGCTCTTTGATTGTTACTACGAATATATTATTCTCTTTGCTGCCACACAGTGTTATCATTCATTCAACAATAACGACCACGTTGTTGTTGTCAACATCATCGTCGTCGTCGTTAAAAAAAACTTATTCACTTCTTGAGTTTGTTTCTAACCAAATTAAAATGAGTGCATAATAATAATACACACTGTAATGTCTTTGCAGTTCATTCATATTATATTAGCCTTATGTACACACTTCACACTACACCACCCCAAACAAAGTTTGACTGCCTCTTGTTACATAATTTTTTTTAAAGAAAATTAAGTCATCGCATTTTGCTTGTATGCTAGTAGTAATCAATGAAGTATAAAGCATTTGTTTTTTCTCAAACCTATACAAAATTCGTAATAAAACTGCTTATAATCTTTAGAACGTGTTTTTGTACGTTCTGTCATGCAATCGGCATAATGAGAATGGGAGATCATCATCACACTCAACAACTGCCTCCATGTCGAATCCCAGCCTATGCCATTTTAGACGGATAGTAAATGTATTGCATTATGTATTTTGGAAAGACACCTTTACTTAACCGCCTCTTCCGTCATACAAAAAAGAAACAATTTATTGGAATGAACAGCCGCTATATACCTTTCGTTTACTTAATGACTTCGATCTATTGTTTACGTAATTCAGCATAATGCACGCACGTAATATATTAAATCGCTATGCGTTGTGCGTAATACGACACTACCCGTGGCCAAGTTTAGCATTTAAAAAAGCCATAAATTTTTTACGGTGGTGTACTGCTGGGCACTTGTGAAAAAAGACAGAAGCCAAAATTATGAAAGGTTCATTACACTGTGTTGATTTTCGAAATGCCATTTGAAAAGATAACATTAAGAATGATGAGGTTAATCCCATGTTTTTGTTAGTTTTATCAACAAACAAATGATGAGGAGAACTCTTGTCGTAATAGCCGTATGCAGAGATATTGAAGAAAATCAACAAAAAGATTAAGTAATCAATTCAAATTGGCCTTTGGCGGCATGACTCGTACATCACACGCTAATGTATGTACACCCACCATTTTTTGTAACAAAAACATTTATTTTGTTACAATCATTCACGCACGAGTTTATCCCTTCATCATTTACTGTTTGTGACACAACACAATCATCAATCTTGAAAATTGTGACTTGTAATGGCCATATATGTACATATATTATTTGACATGTTAAGATGACTGATGATGACATTATGAATTCAAGCATCATCATATTTTTTAAATAACGCATGATGACTTTTGGAAAAATTGCGATTGGTAAAGTTAGCTATCAAAACATGTTGAACTCCCACGAACGCTAACAAAATGATTTAAACTTGAGATGAGACTAACTAAACAAAAGTGTAATCGTGTCCAGATGGAGCATTTTTGTTATAACTTATCATAATTGAAAAGCAGTGGAGTGAATATGAAAAATGAAATCGCATCATTTTATCAATAAAACAAAAGAATGGTTTTGAAATTGCAATCGTGAATTACTATTCATTAGTTTTGTTTATTATCGAAAAATTGTTCATTCTGTTAAACCTTTTTGTGTGCTATAATCCACAATAATCACAATTCTGAGCATTATAGTAAAGCGTACGCGCATAAACATACGCTTAGGTTCTTATACACGTAACGGTATAACAGTCAACAACACAGAATACATTATTTAAGGAAATGAGACGAAACCGGGATGATGTATCACTCGGCAACGACTACGGCGAATCTCGTACAATTTGTTAGAAAGAAGATGATTTGACCATTACCAAACTTTAATGGATTTTTCGGTAATTTTATAAAGGGTGCTGACTGACAAAGAACTTTAATAATAAATGTAGTAAAGTACATGACCATGCAAAAGTAACCTGCAAAATCGTATTGTTGTGAATTGCATATATGTAGCGGCTAAAAAACGCACAAATAAATCTAAAATAGAATATTTATAAATAAATTCAACATTCCGACGGCCACTATGAATATACGTGCAACACATCACAACTATAAAAATCTATATCATAAAATCATAACATCCAACCTGACTAGAAGTATTTTAATGTCACGTTTATATAGTTTTTCTATGCTATTTATTGTCATATTCCCTTGAAGGGTTAAAAATAAATTACTGCTAATGACATGAAACAAGAATAAAACCCCACATGTAAAAGCATAATAAAGTGGGCATAAAATAAAATACAAAATATGATATGGGGTCGGCAGGTAAATAAAATAGCTTGTTCACATCCTCTACGTACATACCTCGTACACATGTAGTTTAGGTACCTACATACAAATTTAGTACATTAATTTTAAATAAATATTGCATGGGAAAATGCGTGTGCAAAATATTTAACTATTAGAAGACTAGTAACGGAAAACTGACTCTATATTACAAGTTCTCAAAGAAGTCTGTTTGTCCGTGTGTATTATATTACTGCTTTTCGACAATTTGTCAACGTCTGCTATGAATTGGAACATACTACACAAGATTTCAGTTCGATATAGTTAATCCACACGATGATGTCGGGTAACTAAATATTTTTATATTATATTTCGGTTTGTACTTGCAACTCTGTTACTTAAACTGCAAAAGTCTTTGAATTTAAATGCATGCAGCACTAATAAGACTGCTACAAAAAAATATACGAAGATGAATAGTAGTGAACAGAGGTAGATGAGTCGTGAATTTATGTACATTCAATGATGTGAGTCAAGTCAGAAATAGCTGTGCAACAATTAAATTTCGTATTTTTCTTGTGCTACTTGGATATATTTTTTATGTGCTTCATATTTGTGTATGTATTTCAGTAAATCATATAGCTAACAAAGATATTTTACAGTCAATTTTATTCCAAACTAAAATTGTGCGTATTTTTTTAATACAAATGACAATGATAACATTAAATTTTATAATATTAGCCAATTTTTATATGTCGCAGCAGAACCCATGAGGACAGAATCCAATAAGTGGCTGATATCGTACTCTGAGACTGGGAACCTTCAGTCTGCACATAAAATACTGTGATGGGAGTGCACACACACGCAAGCAAGTACTACTGAGTATATAATAGAATATTATACATATAAAATTATCGTAAAACTATCCAACTAATTTTGTTAACAACATGGACATTTAAAAATGATGTGTACATTGTCCTACACTAAAAGCAAACCATTGTTACTGCTAAATAAACAAAGGCTGTAAAACGTATAAAAATAAATTAAAGAAATCTTCAAATGCCAGTATTACAATCCAAGTTATTACTATTAATTTACGTGGTCAGTTGCCAGCGTCATATACCTAAACCACAAAACTTTACAACGCGGTTAATTGCATGAGTATTTTACATACTGCCAATCAAAAGAAAACAATGACATTTTTTGGAATATGCACTACTTGCATAAGTGTGATAACGTAACATTTTCAAATTAAGACACCAATGTATAACCACATCATTATCTATACGGTACACTAGTATCTGCAAAGTCGTTTAACTACAAATATCGGCGTATAAATCATTCACTTTACGACTTTAACCCGGATAGAGCTATTCGAGCTAACGGATTTTTTTTTGTTAATTCGTGGAATGCTCTTATAGTAA
>JAHZNC010001384.1:0-10645 GCA_027744095.1 Zhuqinia jingwanae
ACTTTGTATGCTACTTTTGTAGTTACGACTACTACCAAAAACCATGTGTTTTGTGAACGTGAGCCAAAAAGAGCACTTTGTAATTAAATAGAGATTTTCTCACAAAAACAGCAAAAAAAACAAGAAAGAAAGCAAAAGTCTCCTTACTTTTTTTTCTCTCCCTAAAGCCAGGTTTTTTTTACAAAGACAGAGAGACTCCCATTCTTTTTATATTATTCATTCTTTCAACTACTACGCTCTCTTCTAAACGAATGTGTCGCGTCACGTTTTTTATAAACTCCTCCGGTATTAAAAAAGGGGCTTAACACATTTGTACATATTATATGCATATACATACCTACTCACATAAGTACAAGCACACATACTTTGCTTCCTTTTTTATATGTACACTTAATATACTCACGTACACTCACTCAAGTATAACGTGGAGTACTATTACAAGAGAGAGAGAGAGAGAGAGAGTAAAAAATAAAAGGAAGGAGTAAAACGAGCGGCTTCACATATGTGTGCAAAATAATAATAATCGTAACGATGAAAAGTACGGCGATAGAAAAATATATAGCAAAGCAGTTTAGGTGTTTGTGTTTCTGTGAGTGTCGTCGTGTGCGACTCCACAGCGCACGGCTATTTCAAGCGAATGCTGTTTGCGCTATGTCTATATATCTTATATCTTGGTCTGATATACCTATGTACAATATAAATAGGAGAAAGCATGCCATGATGCATGTATCATCCTCCTCCTCCTGTCAAAGAAAGTCTAGTTGAGTGATCAATCATTACGCTGTTTATGGAACACTTGTTCATTTTTTTTGGGTGGTGTAATAGGACACGGGAATGATTGTCAGTATAAAAAAATAACAATAATAATATAAAAGGCAGCAAGTATGTGGTGTACAGTGTACATGTAGTACACAGTAATAACTAATGCGTAGGTATATACGCATATGTAATTAGGTACATTAACCTGCTGATATACTACAATGTTGTACTACTTGATATGGTTCATATACATAACATAACTACAGCAAAAATAAATTCAAAACTTTTGAGTTTCGCGAGAAATGTGTGTAGACATAAATGGTTGTTGGCTACTAGGAAATATGACATGTCTTGACCCTCAAAGCACCCCCATTCATATACTGTGTGTTGTTCCCATCACTCATTCCACTGCTTTTGGTATTTTTTTTTGGCCTTTGTGCCCAGAATTCTAGCAATATATATTTTTTCCTTTGGCGATGACGACGATGGTGATGATGTTGATTATTATGAAGATGAATACGCTATAAACCAAGGGCTTTTTTGGTTTTTATGTGTGTTAAGAAAAAAATTGATATAAAATATAACAACACAGGCCAACTTAGTATGCACATATACCATATTTTCTGTGAAAATATTTCCAAGAAAAAGAGATTAGCAAGAAAGGGCTGTGTATATTTATTATTAAAGCAATGGTGTGACTTGAGTGAGTAGAAAGAGAGAGAGAAAAGGCATGAATGACTACATATATATTGTATATGGAAATAAAGCTTTTAATAGCAGTAAAGTGAACGTAATGCATAACATACATACCAATTCTTTCTCCCTCTCTCTCTTCTCAGATTTTTGACTAGAGGTATGTATGTATGTACCTACCTAGATGATGGAATAAAAGTGAAGAAGTAAGTTTTTTCCGCCTTAATAAAAAGGAAAGATCATGGACAAAGTTTTTTATGTGGTGTATGCTTGTCTTAAGAAAGCATATTAAATGTATGTAGAGCTATATGGCTACTAACACCATCATCAACAACAACAACAAAAAACAAACGAGGCCAAACGACAACGACGGTGACGACGCAACGATGTGTAGTAAAAATGCATAATAGCAATCTAAGCTCTTACACACATAGCTTGTTTTGTACTAGTATGGATTTTTATTACACGGGAGCCGTTTTGTTTTGTGTGCTTTTAGCATACACATAAGTATGCTATGACACTTGAGTAGGAGAAAAAGAGTGAAGCTAATGTAGTGAACATTAAGATAGGCTGCTTGCAAAAACTGCACAATAAACATAAAAAAGACGACAAGAGAGTATTTTTTTCTGGGCTGCTGCTCCAGCGACTATTATTGCGACTTGTATGTACTTTGCTATCAGCAGTCATCATCATCATCATCAACATCATCAACATTGCAATCTCTTTCGGTGGTGTCGACATGTCATTTGGAGTAAAAAAGAGTAACAGTTGCTGCTGCTGCTGCTGCCACTACTACGACGACTACTACTACTGCAAATGCTACCATTATACCGTGTCTTTTTGACACTTTGCCCAATTCTAACATTTTCTTTGGAACATATGTCAGTGTTGTTCTTGTCGTGTGATGGAGAGTCAGGAGAGTGAAGAAAACGACATGGACATGAAGAAGGCTGTTATTACAAAACGAAACTGTTGTTGTGTGTTGGTGTTATGTCAATCATGTCACCAACATTGCGGCACTAACCACTTGACTTTTTCCGGTGGTGGTGGTGGTGGGGGTTGTGAAAGTGACAACGGTCTCAACCCCATCTCCACCGGCTGGAAAAGATTAGTCCCTTTGTCTTCGTCGTCCCAGTTGTCATTGAAAAGTGGACAAAGAGGACGACGATTACGTCATCATCACCGAAGATTTTTTATTATTTCGTCCCGTTTCCCACTATCGCAGTTACTTGTGCTCCTCACCCTCTTTTTATCATGTACATCCAATGCCCCACTCAGCCAAGCATGTTACTTGTTTCCGGCAGGTATGCCAGATCCATGTGCGGACAAAGCGTGTTTGTTTGGTAGCCGTTGCGTATCCTCAGCGGATGGTCACGTTGCCACCTGTGAATGCCCAACATCATGTCCAAATTATGGGGATAGCGACGACTCTCAACCGGTTTGTGGATCTAATGGGGTTAACTATAGGAACAAGTGCGAGTTGGACAGAGAGGCTTGCAGACAAAGAAGGAACATCACTATCAGATACGAAGGAAAATGCGGTAAGTGAAACAAATACTCTAGTTTTTTTTATATTAAAATACTTTATTATGTCGTTTTTTCATTGGAAAAAATATCCAGGTAAAAAAAGTTTTTTTTAGAGAAAGAAGATAAAAAAACAAAAGGAAAAAGTTTTATTCCATTTGCCATTATTCTTTTTGATTGCATTGTCTTCAATATTGAACTCGACATTAATTTTGAGGGGGTTCAAGGCATTTTGTCAAATAAAATTGAAAAGTTCATTTGACAATTCATTCAGAGAAAATAAAGTTTGACTTGACTTTGACTTGAAAGAGCACATGACTTGCAAAGAGAAAGTTAAATTGGTTGACTTTTTTTTTGTTTTTTATGGTTGTTTGTTGGAAATTACGAGAGCGAGCGTAACAAGAAAGGATCAAGCTGAATAGGATGTCGATGATCATAATGTTGTTGGCAGTGCTTCAGTTTTGTTCATTTTACTTTTTATATATTTTAGTTTACGCGTACAAAATGCTATAAAAATTACATAGAAAAGTATATCCGTAACTCAAGTCTTCTTTTGAAGTTTTTCTTTTGCGCTGAGCGGTCGTTTGCTCTGATGGAAGGCATGCTAGATGGATTTTAGCATTAGGTTCTCTTTTATATGCACTTCCACTCACGCATAGTTTCCAAAAAGAAAAAAAACAAATTACGTCGCATTTTATTATCCGCGTAATGAGAAATTTGTTCATTTTTAGGTAACATATGTATGCATATATTATATCTTACATCGGGGTATCTGTAGTACAGATTATATGCACCTTTCTTGAGCTGTTTCTTGTGTCATACTTTCAGCAACTGTTTGAGACGTTATAATGATAATTGAGAATTCACAGGCAAGAACTCGATAATTTGAGGTTGTCAAGCAAATTTTTTAAATCAACAAACAAATAAATTGTTGTAGCTGGAAATTATGTACTTTATTTTAACTTTTCACAAATTTTCATTCGTTTGACGGACAGACAAACATTAATTTCTGAGATGAAATTTGCTAACGCTCGTTGATTATCGAGTTCTTGCATGTTAATCAATTATTGATTGTGTGCTATGTAGTTGTTAGGTTCTATAGTAATTACTACGAAGAGCTAACTAATCTTTATAATCCTGATAATTAATTTATACTATTTAAAAATATCAAACATCACTAAAACTAAGCAATTTGAAAATTGATAATTTGTTTGGAGCGTACAATAAGTAGACAGGCAAGATGACAGGATGGATATAAAAATGATAAGTTGCATCAATATTATTTGCTAAAAATACGTGTACTTACTTCCATATCGTCATACTATGCATCAATACATATCTAATGTGAAGGCATATTATACCCTATTCGATTTATTATTCTTTTAAAATGTGGGCTCATTTTTTATTATTATCATCATCATATAATCAAACTCTGCACAGCATGAATAAAAGAGTGGTGGGAGAAAATGGTAACTTGGGTGAAAACCCGAGGAAATCCCCCTCATCACATTTACAAACTACTCGTGTGGCCATGTACTTTTTTCGAAGAAAGAAAAAGAAGGATAGAAAAGAAGGGAGGAGGAGTTTTTTTCTCTCGCTCCATAGGTTTGACAAAGACGTTAAGCTGCTTCTTCTCTTTTTTTCTGCTCCTTTTTTTCTTCAGCGGTTTTGTAAAGTATCTACTTTATTTAGATGAAATGCACGAGTGAATGGGCAAGTTGCAATTTTGCTTCCTCAATAATTTTCCTCTAAAATGGAGAGAGCTCATTTTCACCAACTTTTTATGGCTTTTATGCTATTGTTACCAAAAGAACATATGATTATTAAGCTTGTTGTGTAAATAGTAAATACATACATAAATATATGTAAAGACTCTTCCAATTTTGGTCGAAGGAAACGATCCTTAATGGCATTGTTTTGTAATTGAATCCACACACACACACTTCCGAATTTAAATATCATGTAGACAAAATCTTCATTTCCGGTATGGTAAAAAAGGGGCTGCTGATAGTATACAGGCGCGTGTAATGTGATGAGTTTACACACTTAATTTACTTCTCACATGTTCTTGTAATAATGTAGTATAGCCAATTACATGAATGTGAATGAACACATACTGCCCAGAAGAAGAAGAAAAAGGAAATCACTAATTTTTTGATGATTCGTCCCGGTTCTCAAGACAAACTTATCATCATGATGCATTAATAGTGTGTTTTTGCTGGTTGTGCACGGGCATTTACTCTGCTCGTCTTCATTTAGTCCTTTTCCTCTTCAAATAATAAAACAAAACGAAATATACAACACTCTATATAAATGAAAGCCATAGCTATGCTATATATATGTAGACTTTGTGATGAGCTGAATATCGTCATGTTTTTTTCTCTGTGTGAAGTAGGTATATAATATACTTATCATGTACACTGTACACTATCCTTTGCTTGGTTGCTTCTATGGTTTATAACATGCTCTCCGCAATTAATTTATCCCGACTGTTACAA
Source organism: Zhuqinia jingwanae (assembly GCA_027744095.1). NCBI lineage: Eukaryota > Metazoa > Arthropoda > Collembola > Entomobryomorpha > Paronellidae > Zhuqinia > Zhuqinia jingwanae. Next base: position 5,475 of record JAHZNC010001384.1, read on the forward strand.
CTTTCTTTATGACCCTTTTTGTGGCTTTGTTGCTGATTAATTATTACTACTCCTCTGTTCTCCACTTTTCCAACACACACTCTTTCTCCAAACATACTAAAGCTCCTTAGTGCTTTTCTTTTTTCCTCTCTACTCTTCGTCTTCTTTTTCTTGTTGTGGTAATGGTAAAAGTAGTAGATGTGGTGGTTGTGTAACCATATAATAGCTTCCAGCCATTTCATAAATTATTGAAGTACTTGACGAAAGAAAATGGTCTTCTTGGATGAAAGAGTACACATTAGATAGTATAGCATACAAAGAGAGAGAGGCAGGATGGAGTATTTTATTTTTTGTGGTGATGGTATAGTAGTAGCAGTAGTAGTAGTAGATGTGGTGGTGGTGGTGGTGGTTAGTGCACTGGAACAAATGTTAAGTATTTTATTTTGTAAAGATGAACGTTAAGATGCTAATGGTAAAGTAGGAGAAAAAAGGGGTTTAAAAAGTTATTTTTATGTTTGAGCAGAAGAAAAGTTGAATGAGAGAGCAAGTGCATCTCCGAAAAAAATACATCAGTCATGATGATGATAGTAACGTGGTGGTGGTGGTGGTTGGTAGAGAGTATATGGAGTATGGCTCAGGGAGTCATCCTTCTCCTCTTCATGATGCACTGATCAGCATTACGACGAACGTCTTAAAATACTGCCTCCTTATTTTTCTTTCACTTTCTCTTTTGTGTTGTAAATATGGAAAGGCGAAAAAAAGAAAGGGAAAAAAGAGTGTTTTATAACAAAAAAAAGTGTTGTTTATTTATATTTCTGCTGCTGCTGCTGCTGCTGCTGCTTGATTTCATAGTCTAACAGCCACTCTCTGTCTGTGTACATGTATAATGGACTGCTGTGCTTTCACTATTCACTCACACTGTTCAACATTCTCTTTGGAAAAAGAGATATAATGTTCAAAAGCAGAGCATGATAGTAAGAAGAAGAAGAGGAAGCATAAGTTTGCGTCTCGTCATCATGATCATCATGTTCCTCGTGAAAAGCATGTGATTTGTCAAAGGATTATCTGTTGACTTGCATCATCTATTTATTTGTCAGAAATATGTATGGCATATCTCATAGACTTAAAAATATAATGCTAGTTTTAGGTTTACACAGCTCTACAATGGTTATGGCTTGGCATATATGACTGTCGTGTGCTCGCCGTGTGGCTAAAGTGCTTTGCTGATAGTGATAGCGGTGTGTGAGTAGAGGAACAAGATGGATATTCCTGAGGGGAATAGGGAGTGTGTGTGTAGTAGTAAGATGAAGAGCTCAAAATGTGTGATGCGTGTGTGTGTGTGTGAACTGCTGCGAAGAGGAGAAAACATGAGTGAATTATTATTATTATTTTTATTATGAGACAAGTGAATCTCTGTTCGTTCACTCACTCACAAGAAGAGTGACAGTGAGTGAAACCTCAACAAGAACAATGGGAGAGAAGGGGACAATTTTTTAATTTTTTTTTGGATAGTTTGCGGATATAAAGTTCACGCAGATTTTTTTGTGTATCGAATTCAAAGAGAAGTAGTAATTCTGCTGGTAGTACAACTTTGCGAAACACGACTAGCTCACCATCTCTAACGCAACATTTTCTTTCAAGTTTTACTTTAAATTATGGCATTTAAGTCAAACAGTTTATGTTCATTTGATTTTTTCTTATTACTCGACCGGGTTATCACCCATTCCATAATTGGACGATTATATAACTTTTTTACGGGAAAAAAATCGTAGCAAAAACCATAAAATACTACTAAACAAACCAAAATGTTAGAAAGAATCAAAGTCATACAGCTTTCCCCTCTAAGCAAATAGCAATAAGCATTATTCAAGCCTCCAATTTGTGAATCAAGTGAATTGGTCATTGAATCCAAAACCATGTGTAAGGCTTCTTCTTTCTATTTTTCCCCTTTTGTTTCCATCCATCCCATAATCCTTTATTATCCATTGCTCTTTTCTCTCTCCTCTTCTCTCAAACAAATACACACAAAATGCTGTAATAAACGAAAACTGCTATATAAATACCTTATATAGAATTTTGCCACATGCATTTTATATATTGTATGTGAGCAACATCTGCGCTTTCAAATGTATAATAATAATATGATGGCCAACATATCCATGTTTTGTGGATGATAATAGCAGGGAAATGATAATACTATGGGTTTATGGTCTCTAAACTGAAGTAGCATTGATGGTTGTTAGTTGTTACTCTCTCTCTGCATACTCGTATATTGGAGGATCATCATTGGAGATTGTAGCGCAACAACAGGCGCAAGATAGACAAAAAAATATAAGGATAATATGGTCGTGGTGTCATATCTGCTGGGTTTAGATGGAGGAGGGTTCATACCACAAAAAAATTATTATCCTATAACCATATGCATAGGTCCCTATAATATGTATATTTATGACGTATTTATTTTGGTTGTCCACAAGACCAAAAAAATATAGATGGAGGAGGGTTCATATACCACAAAAAAATTATTATCCTATAACCATATGCATAGGTCCCTATAATATGTATATTTATGACGTATTTATTTTGGTTGTCCACAAGACCAAAAAAATTCAGGCTTATAATATGCATTTATAAAAGCTAGAAGCCATACAAATAATCCCATTTATTTATGGTTTAAATGATGACTATAGCTAATACCCTTCAAATCCCCTATCACTTGGACTTGTATAGCCTTCCCCGTAAATTTGACAATACTTATTTTGGGATGCAGTGTAGTGTAGGAGGTAGCAGGAAGGAAAGAGGAAGATCACTTTTTGTTGTTATTATTTGCTCTTTGCATTGAAAAAAATAAAATGGTAAAATGTGAACTTGCAGCAGCAGCCAGAGAGGTTCAATGATATCATTTTATTTTACAAATTTGAGTTGCATATAATTTTTTTTATTTTGCTTCTGTTCTCTGATTGTGGCTTTTTAGACTTGAAATTTTGAAGGGGAATGTGTGCAATGATGAGTGTGAACATTGTGACACGCCTACCTTTTTAGCGCTATTAATCATTAGTGATCTGCTGGTGGTGGTGGTGTGGACGATGATGACCTCGCATATTACTTAATATTGTACTTTATATTTTAGTAATGGCAATTTTAAAAGTGCACTTTACTATGAATTATATTACTTGTCATTCATAAATATGTATGCACATTTATGTATGTATACATATAGCCATTAAATTACATGAACAAGTGCACAATTTGCATTTTGTAGTAGAGGTGCTGGTGCTTCCATAAAAGTCAAACGAGGAAAATGGGCTGTCTCACGTGATTATCTGCATCTTTAGGATTTAAAGCTGCTTTACTCCTTCACACACACACACAGATATATTCACACACAACTAGCAAAAGAGCAAATGATGATGATCATCATCATCCGCACAGCAGTAGCAGCAAAAGCAAAGCTTTCAACTTCAATTCTGTATTAAATGAGCCATAATATTCCATGTGATGGGATGGGATATTATATGTGCTACGTGACTATGTTCTTTTGCTCTATGCATTCACCATCATCATCCCACTATTTCCCATCTTTCTACATTTGTAAATATGTATGCATGTTGTATGTGTGTTATTTAAATGGATTTCATTCTAAAATTGTCTAACAATAGCGCGTAGTACATTATTGCATTGTGTGTGTGTGTTGGAGAAGTTGCAAGAAGAAGTGGTGGAGATTTCCCAATTCAGTTCAGTTTCCAATGTATTTTCCAATCTACTTGAAATTTATTTAAAACAAAGCAACAGCAGAATATTATATTGTATTATTATTGTTTTGTACAAAATGCCAAAATGATGCTTTTGTTTGGAAATTTCCTATTTATACTAAAATGCCACTTGCTTTACTGCTGCTGGGCTGTTTTAACCTTTCAATTTGCTTCCTTTCATTTGTTTCCCCTCTCTCACAAGCACACACACACACACACACAAACAATATAAAACACTTTATATATCCCTCTCTTTTTTGTCCTCATTTGATTTTATGAACGAATTTCAGGAAATAATGTGTATGTAAAATAGGTACACTAAATACTAAACTATATTGCTTTTATTAGCCAAAATAGTAAATTTTGTAGAATCCACTTAAATTCAGACTGTACAAAAGTAGCTTCTACTTTACAACTTTAAGTTTAGCTCTTTTATACCACATAACAGCAGCAACAACGACAACAACATTATTATTATCAGTAGCAACAGCAGCAGCAGTAGTTTCATGTATGTATATTGTAGCATGTAGCATTATCCCACCAGCACCACCCCCACCTACTCCACCACCAACAACAAAACAGATATCATTAAAACGATTGAGCCTTGTAAATAAAACCATTTATTTAGACTCCTCTCTTTTCTCTTTCTCTCTCTCTTGCTCTTCTGCTTGCTCAACCATTTTGTTCCTTTTTCCTCCTTTTCATTCAATCACTCACTCACTTTACTACTCTTTACTCTCACACATCAAGTCAGAAAGAAAGAGAGAAAAAAAGTGGATAGAGAAAAAAAGTGGATAGAGAAAAAAAGTCTCAAATGGCAGAGTATAGGAAACACACAGTTAGGAGTCTTTACAAAAAAAGTGAAAAGAGTGAAAGTAATGTTTCCTGTTCTTTTTTCTTCTCGTGCTCATCTGTCTATTTTTTTAAACTCTTTTGACTTGCCACATATTTTGTTTTCTGGGTTGTACTATGTGTATATCTCCTATATAAAAAATATGTATGAAATAAATGCATTTCATTACAGAGCACATTGTTTACTTTTCTGGCATTAGCCTACATTTTATCCCCACATGTCGTATATGTATATGTTATAGGTTTTACCTAATTTTTTATACTCTTTTGTATTGAGTAACAAAACATTCTTCTTCTTCTTACTTTAATGAAAGTTTATTTTTTTATGTGGTCAGTTGAGCATGTTTATTGTTTTCTTAGAAGAAGAAGAAGAAGAAAGCTCAATTTCTACCCTGAAGAGATAAGCATATGTGCTACGCACACAAAACAAAATATAATCAACTGTTAACGAGATGGCTCTGTTGTACATATATAGTACATAAGTAGGCATTATAATTACATGTGGGTTATTTTGACCAATATATGCCCAATAGAGATTTTCCGGTGGTTGATGGTAAACTGATTTAAACTTTTAAACTAGTTGAGTGA
>JAHZNC010001385.1:0-22657 GCA_027744095.1 Zhuqinia jingwanae
TAAAGTAGTTACATTTGACACAGATTTTAATGAGTTTGATTATTTCCATTTTCGAGAGTGTTGTTGTTTTTCTCCATGCAAAATTTGTGCTCATTTGATCCTTTATGTATTCTATGTATCATACAGAATGTTGCTAGCACTGCATTTATCTCAATAAAAGATATACTACCTAAATTTGATTTTGTATATAGTGTACTATATATTTATATGTACATACATATGTAGGTATGTACATTCCAATATAAAATGCATGAAAAATCCTCTTTTTAAAAGACATTTTCCAAATTTTCAACTTAAATAACGGGGGATTCAAAATAACGACCAACCACTTGAAATGAAATACATTCCTAAATGGCCGTTGTCTGTATGCAAAAGGTTTTCCCGGACACGAACATAAAACGCTTTACTGGAGCGAAGTTTTGGTTGTTGTGCAAGTGCCAAAATGTGGTGTCGCCATACATGGTTAGGAATCCTAACTTGTGATATGATTTATAATAACAGACGCTTCGCTGGGGAAACCTCGAGGCGACTGCTCATTCATACTACAACTCATAAGTATTTATAATAGGTCAAATATGTGTACATCTGTCCTTTTTTTTCAAATTTAAGAAACAATTGTTTCATTCGATATTTATGAATTGTAACATATACTAATGGCTATTTGTAATCGCGTTATGTTTTAAGAATTTTATTGGAGAAGCTTAGCGTGTTGAAACAAGAAGAGTTTCTCCTCATATCTGTGTACTACGTGTTTTCCTATTGTACAATTTTGATTTTATTAATTCCAATTACAAATACATTATATATAATATAATCTATGTTATAGTTATATATACTGTGTGATTATATACTGGGTGGTTTTATCGAAACCCACATGTTGGTCGATATACTGACTTCCCGTTTATTTTTTGCCAATGTTAACTACCCGATTTTCAAAAAAACCAACTACGCAACAAAATTATACCTACTTACCTTGAAATGCAAAAAAAAATCTTTGTTTTCGTCCCATGGCCTACAGTGACAGTTATGTTGTATGCAATTCAAGAAATATATCTTTACCACATATGAAAAGTGAGTTAAACGCAAGAAGACACTTTTATATCATGATTGGACCTATAATACTTGTTTGGCTGAATCTGCAATGCCTTTTCTATCGCTATATTTTTAAAATCCACTCTCAGGATTTATATAATTTCGTGCTGTAGCGTTCGAAGCCTCCTAAATGGTAATATTTTAAAGAAACTTCAGATGCATGCAGGGATCCATAGCGTTTATATAAAGGATTTTAGAGCCACTGGTCCTTGAGTACAAATAAACAGGTCATCAAATATGTCGGGAAGTTGGTTATTCCGGTAAAACACACAAAATCGGGAGGTTAGTATATCGGCTAACTGGTAGTGATTCGGTTTTACATTTATTTCGTTCAAGTCTTACGTGCCAAAATTGCAGTTTGGTCAAGGAGTAATAGTAGTCAGTACGTTATAAACTAGAAGAAATATATGAACTACAATACAATACATATTATGTAGAAACATGTCGTGTTGTCAGCTTTAAAAAATTAATTGAGTTTGTGCCTCTTCCAGAATGCACCGTTACATGCACGTTCCATACTTTAATGAAAAGTTTATATAAAATATAATGCAACAAATTATACAATATATAAGGATATAAACAAGCTGTAATAAAATTTAATTGTTGAATAAATTACTAATCTCATGGTTAGTATCGACACAACATACAAGTTAGTACATTTATAATTATAAAAATGCGGAGTTTACCGTTTTAAGACTTTAAAAAAAGTAATTGGAATGAATACAATTTGTTCTCAAATAAAATATGCAATCTTTGAGACATCGAATTGCATAAACCAATTTGTGTAAATAACTTTAGTAAACTTGCGTTACAAATAAGCAATAAACGTGGTGTAATATTACAACAGGTATTAGTGGTTCACTGGTTCATGTGACTGATTGTACTGTCTACTATATAGAATATTTATATATACTATTGTTGAATTTACTAATATCTTATTTACCATCACACCAATGAAAAATACGTGACAAAAATTTGATTTCACATTTTATGGGGTCATTAGAAAAGGTTATAACTTGCAATATCTGTATCAACATAAATAGATTTTGCATACAATTACAACAAAAACACGTCATGTCATGGTTTGCCCACTTCAAGCGTTCTTGGTTAATACAATCATACATCAATCTTATCAGGAAGTTCAGCATACATTAATTTGTTGATTTCTTAATTTCCGATAAAAACGAAATCAGTGAGTACAGATGATTATTTTACTGGCTGGTTGGTTGTATTCGTTCACATTCTTCTAGTAATCATCCCCACTTTGGCTTGTCCCGGAAGTTCCAGTACGCTCACGGCGAACACCTTTCATTTGATACATTTTGTGATATCATTTACATGTTTTAGATTTTATTTAACAATTCAACTTCAAGCTATAACTTTTAAATGATTAACGACTAACAAAGATTTACAGAAAGACAGCGTGCATCCTAATATTTATTCTTATGCATAACAATGATAAGCTACAAGCGTGTGATACACCAATCATGCAAGCTTGAACGGACAATTAAAAATTAAATTATATCCATGCAAGCAGAATCATGCAATGTCTACCATAAAAACGGCAAAACACAGCAATGCAAAAAAATGAATATTACAAAAAGTAAGGCTCTTAGTCTTAGTCTATAATATGCACCCTGACATTTTAGTATGCATATAAAATAAAAACGAATGATACAAACAAGACAAAAAAAATTTATGATAAATAATACAAATAATTCCAAGGTAGAAATAGCAAACGAAACAATTTATTCACATTAACTAGTAATAATAATTTTACGAAAACATCATAGATATTTAGTCAAACATAATTTATGGCTAAAACGTGTTTTTATTTTTTCAATGATATAAGCCGGGTGGGTAATGGGTATACATTTTCTTATAGTTTCAAATCTGGGGAAATTAAGCATAGTTTTTCGATATGATAATTTATATATACTCGTGTATAAGGCACTAACACCTAGTTACCTATCTTATACAATCTTTAAGTTACATATGTCGTTGGTCTACGCTATTTAAATGATTTAAATTATTCGTCTAAACGCTTTCATAAGTGACTATAAGCATTTTCGGGAATTCAATTTAAAAGGCAACATTGGAAACGTACAAACTTTGATTTTCGCATAAAAATAATACACCACAGATAACTAATTTAATCCAACCAATAATATATTAGCACATAATATGTATATTATTGAATAGAAGGCAAGTAAACCTGTTACGAAACAATGTTCATGGTACATACTATATATCTTCGCAGATGTATGGATATGAATTATTATTATTAATAATTTGTTTTAGCATCCTGGATCCTGAATGAATAAAGCAAAACAACAGTAAAAGTGCTACCTATGCATGAGAACTTCCTACTCTAACTTAGTCCTAAAAATGGAGCAAATAAAAATATTGCTGCTTCCAATTGTACAAGCAATACGATTCGTACTTAAAAAATCAATGGATTGCTGGACACTGGTTACTAAACTGACTGACATCCCTGGCAATCATTATCGTAAGTACAACATAATCATAGATATAAAAGAATTGACAACAATACTGACCTTCATTTCCCTTTGATTACAAGAGAATTCATCATTATAAATTATATTGTTGCCAACTTACTTAATCTACATACAAGCTATGTAGATTTCATAATTCCATAGACTCATCGATATTAAAATTAAAAATGAAATGTTTGTGAGGGTTTAAGACTCCAAAAGAGGATAAGACGATTAAACACAAAAAATTAAATATTAAGCGGTTAGAAATAAACTGCTAAAGAGGCTATTTAAACACAAAAATTATTACAAGTTACAAACTAAAAATAGAGAAAATTATATGTAGCAAAATTCTAGGTTTCAAGTTAGTCAGTGTTGAACATATATCGCAACCAGCCATGCAAACTGAACTTTTTCAGCCCATTCATAATGCTACATTTGACGGGAAGTCGAATAAATCCTTTATCAGACGAAGAAGGTATGTTTTAAACGGGTTTGAAATTATAGTTAGTACGCATAAAATAATAACTTAATTTTTTTTTAAATAGCATTTGGTGGTCATTTACCCATTGTTTCTTTTTGTTCTGAGAAATTTCCTGTGTATGGCGGGCTTGCAAGTCCTGTAATTTTTTGATAATTTTGTCCCGAATAAGACCCTGGTGTGAGACTTGAACATATACACTGCGTGAGGATTTTGATTCGTTGCATGAAGATGAGACTGCATCTTCCGAAACCTTTTCATGCAAATCCTAGTTTTAGTCATAAAAATGTATTTAATATATACATCATTAAGTTAATACATTGTTTATAGAGGATTTCTTCAAGTACAACATTCTTACATTGGAGTCTTCATCAGAGATATACGCATCTCCATCCAAACTCTCATTGTCATCCAATTCATTGAGGAAGGCGATTACTTCCGGTTCAAGATTGCTATTAGCCAGATCGTTATACACTTGTTTTTTTTCTTTTGAGGCCACCGCGACTTTCACTGTCTTCGTGCTGAGTCCACCTGCTGGTGTAGTGCCTGAAGCCCCACGTGATCCCGATGCCGATTCGCGACGAGCAGGAGTAGCAGCTGCTGTATCCATCAAAATGGTCACATTGCAAAAATTTACTTGATACACAATTTGATTAATGAACTATGGACTGCATATTTCATGTAATTGACAGACCTGCTTTGTTGGGGGTTGCTCCCTTCTTTTTACCAGTACTTGCGGTGGAAGGAGTACCATTAGTTTGTGGAGTAGCTGCCGCTTTTGATGCAGCAGACTTCCTTGATGCTTTTGGAGTGACCACCGTACTCTTCTCACTTTTCCGACTCTTTTTTGTAACAACCTCCTCAGGACTTTGAGACGCACTCCGTTTACCAGCTAAATTGCCAATTAGATAAAATACTTAGCGTATCAACATTTAAATAATTTTATATTTTCCAAGCTGTGATTACAAACTTGCTTCCGAGTACTAATAAAATATTTATTTCAACCTTTTCCTTTCGGTGTAGCAGATCCGCCTTTTCCCCTAGGTGGGAGTTTAGCCGTTAATTCAGGATCCTTTGCGATTTCTTGAAACTTTTGCAGCTCGTCGAAAGCATCATTCCACAGAGCAGTCCGGCGTACTTTTAGTTGATTAATATTAGTCTCAATGGGTTGAATATTTTTTGCATCAATAATACCACGCTCATAATTTCCACCAAAGTACCGAACATCGTACTTGTTACCGTCCTTTTTCATTACCTAATTCAAAAATGAATAAAATAAGCATTTGTCAGAGCCAATAGCCTCAAGAAGGATAATAATGCTAGTGAAATACTGATCATCATCATCACCTTCGCTGGCCAATATGGATAGCCAGTCTGCTTGGCCCAGACAACCTCATGAGGTACAGAACAAGGGAGACAAAACCACCAATCATGATTTTTCTCATTAGATCGTCGGAAACAGTCATGACAAAGTTTGATTTCTTGAATATCATGAAGGGCATCTCTCAGAAAAGCTTGACCTATCTGTCCACCTTTCAACATGTCAACTCCGAAGTACACCCCGATAGCATGCACTAATGTCTCACAATCCACTTGAAATTCTTCAAGCGATGTATACCTACAAAATGAAACAGACGACAATGCCATGATATGTAGGTGTGCCAGGAAGATACAAGAAAATAAACATCAGAACGCAACAATTGAAAACTTACTTTCCAGTGTTCGCCTTATTGATCATAGTCTCCAAGTCCATTGGTAAATACACTAAAAGTGGGAAGCGCCACGCTTCTTTATTGGTGCGGTTGGCAGCTATTGCCCATGTTTTCCCATCAGCCTTTTCTAGCAACTCAATTTGCCACGATTTAAAGCGATCGCAGATGTATTGCAACAGCTGGTTCAAAATTTTCGGCTTTACCGCTACTCTTTCTGCGCTGGGCTTAGTAGCCATAATCTGCTTAATGATTAAAAACTTTTGTTGTAAATATTGCACAAACAGTCATGCATGAAAACCAATGTATGAGAAAACCTTACATGACAAGCTGGGCAAATGAACAAGTCTTTCTCTGGCTTCCTGTCTTCGGGAAGACATTCTAAATGGTAAACGCGTGGACAGTCTTCACATTTCACGACTTGTCCCCCCAGATGACATTGGAAGCAGTACCAGTCATGATCTCCTTTTTCTACGTTGGTGGCGTCTGGGATCTTATACACTTCAGTTTCCTCACGCCTTTGAGTTTCAATAGCTTCGGATACTACCAGACCATCCTTAATGGCGAAATTCAGTTCATGGTTCATTTCATCTGTAACGAATAAATTCAACACGTTAGAAGCAAATAAATAATAAAACTAGAACTTCAATAGTCTAAACTTTCGAACTAATTGACTGACCTTTTGGTATTTTGTGCATTGTCGTCAAAACAGACACCAAACGTTCAAAATCCATTACTTGGCTTGGACCTTGGTGTGATATGGCGTCCCAAAGTTGATGGACCCGCAAAGGCATAGCTTGCCGCTTTGTTACCTGCATCTTGGCTTCTGATAGTTGTAAACTACCGTGAATTATATAAAGTTCCAAACTCAGTCCATCAAATCCGAAGTTACGCTAAAAGTTAAAAACTTTGACTTTGTCCGGTTCCTGCTTCTAGTCAATTTACCGACTCATATGGCGTAAACCAGGTAAACTCCAACCACTTCTACGAAGCTAAACTCCAGTAGTCTGTAAAATAAAAATACAATAACAGAGTTCCATTAAAATAACAAGAATACATAACATGACGCCAACTATTTCGCTAAAGTAAGCAACAGCAAGGATCACTGTTTTTCCTCAAAGTATTTTCAAACTTGCTAAAATTAGCCAATGATTTATGAATGATCACTCGAAACATAAACATCTTTCAGTTTCATAATTTTACATAATAAATGCTTATGCTAATATTCAGTCTGCCATTACCTCGGACGTACTCAGTTGTAAGTAATTATCTAACTGGCAATATACGTAGTTTACTCCTAACCACTAAAGATAAATCACAAGCTTGAAAAATTAAAAAACTCTATTGGTAGTTAGTTTGAAATCAAGTTCATTAAAAAAAACTGCAGTAGTACAGTATAGTAGAGCTATAGCTTCTTATATTTGTGTTTTACACCAACTTTTTTTGGCCAAAGTTAACGCTAACAACACACTTGTTAGTTGTTTACGGGGTGAAAACCAGAGAGAACTTTAAACAAGATTTTCTTACTTGAGCTATTATGTAGTTTAAAAAGGCTGTGTTGTGTATATGGGAGATGCGCTAAAAAAAAGTTTGGCTTTACTGACTGAATGAAGAGAGGAGCCGAGCCGTATTGTACAAAAAAGTGCAGCAGGTTATTATGACCACCGTATATACTTGTACATCTCATCATCTAGCTCAAATCTATATATTTACTTACATACGGCAATACTACTAGTACTTTATATTACCAAGAGAGACAGAAAGATACAACATTCGACATTATTCAGCCTTCCTTCTAGATGGAAGCTCTGAAGCTCCTCCTCTTACAATAGGTTTAGTACAATTTGTGCGTATATTTCATTGTTGTCTCGTTTTCCTACGATTGCAAGCGAAAACAGAAAATATTACATGGACGGTGAGAAATTGAAGCACGATGATGATGATGGATTTTTATGGACAATGGTTTCAATGCTACAACAATATCCATGGGTATGATATGTGCTAAGATTACATATAAATTACTGCTGTATTATTGTGGAACAGATGAACCATTAGACGTGTAGCTTGAGTTGTTGTTGAGTAGCAGCGCCCAGCGTACAAAAAGCCGGAGAGAGACAGTGAGAAGGAGGAGATGGAGAAATATCAAGAAGCTTTATGAATTATTTTTTTTGTGAAAAAAGAGAGGTAAGAAGTTGAGTATAATAGTCAAATAGGCATGGGCATGTACTGAGCTCGTATTTAGGATATATGTTTGCAGCGCATAGGCAGGCAGCAGCAGCGTGTGTAGTAATGTTAATTTATCCGGAAAAGTCTTTTACGTTAAAAGTATACGTGTCGTATTCTTAAAGATTGTCTCTCTCGTCGTCCTTTCACTAAAAGTATGCATGTTCTTGTAAACTGGTTCTTGTAAACTGTTTCGATTTGACTCATGCAGCGCTATCTCACAATGTTTGTTACATAATCGCGGTAAGAAATTGGATAGTCTGTTCGAGTCTAATTGTCTTACAGATTATAAATTCGAATCTTGTACTAATAAAAGCGTATTTCAAAGTAAATACAGTTTGCTTTGGAAAAATTGTCAAACCAAACTTTTCCGACTTTGTGATCCAAAAATTGTGGATGCGTTTGCTATATGCTACTTACGATGATGACCTACGTCCGCCTGCCTGGGCATTGTTCTTTCGCTCTATTTTACATATTATTTCACAATTTTCTTAAAGGCAAATATAGTTTGCAAAAGCTTTGCACACAAAAATACCATAACATCGCGTGAGGCATGGGGAAAACGAAGATGTAGCAAATTACCCTAACAGCGATCTTTGATTTAAACGGTTAAAGGGATTTCAATGATATGGTAGTACAGTACGGGATGGAGAAAAGGGCTAGAAAAAGGTTGCCGTGAGATGATGTTGGAATGGGTCGTGTCCATGTCAAATAATTTGTAAAGAAAGGGCAAATAAATGGCTTCCAGATTTTCGTGTAAACTTTTGTAATCGAACACACCGATTTTGCGAGTCCTTTGTCATTTCGTGAGACTGGCCGAATGTGTACCTATAACTGACCTAGTTGTCCACCAAGTTAATTTCACTTTCTTTCTTTCTTTGTTGTTCATTGTAAATTACATTGTACTACGAAACCTATTATATTTGTCACATACCACATGAAAAATTAACACAAGAATCGTAGGATCATTGATTATAAGTAGTTGATGCACATGCACACTTCTGTCTGTCTAGCTATACGCCTTCCGGATCTCGTAACGCGGCGCGGTAAGCTAAATGAAACAAAGAGAGTGAAAGTGGAGAAAGGTTGGACACAGTAGTGAGTCATATCCAGTCCATATATGTCGGAAGTACAATTTTTGGTTTCTGTTCAACACATGTGACCGATATATAAATTGATAATTTAATGTGCTATGCAACTTGGTGCTTAGGTGTTATTATGATTCGACCGACAGGCAGGTACCTTAGTAATGTGTGCGTTCCTTTTTTGATAGAGATGTGAATATTTTATTTGCATACATTATGTATGATACATATATGCTGCAGGAGATTGTATTGAATAATGTTTAGTTTTGAGAATCCATTCAAGTAATTCTACTCCAGTTTTTAGTAGAATTTTTGGATGGACTATTCTACATACAACATATACACGTTTCAACTTTTCATAATTTGCATTACAAAAATTCTATTTTTTCTTCAATCTTGAGAATTTTTGCAACGCTTAAAATATTTATTATTACTATTGAACAGCTGAACAATTATATAGCCCAGTGCATTGTATTAAAGGGAAAGGAATTTTAAAAATGAACAATTTAATGTACAGACATAATTCATAATCAATAATATAATACTATTAGTTTTATTAGTCGCCTGCCAACATAGTCCCAATTCCCAAACATCCCACTTGCAGTTGAGCTGAGCCCACAGCATAATATCCCGTTTCAGTGCAATGTAATTAATTTTTTTTTTTAACTCTTTACTGCAGATCTTCAAACATCTATATCGCAGACTTTACCCTATATTAGCCATTACGCAAGGCTAAAGCTATTAGTAATTAAATTTTGTATGCAAAAAATAAGCCAGACAATTAATTTGTTGACGTGCATGCTTACTTTGCTTGCTCATTGTTAATACTTAGAAGATCCAAGTTATAACTACAGGTAAAAACGACCATAAGTGTTTGACTCGAATAACAACCATATAATTGAGACGAGAAGTTTTTACGAGTTATAGTCTATAGTGTAACAACAAAAAGTGCGTGCACGCTACATAGAGATACAAAGAGAGAGGGAGACATATGATATGATCATGATATGATGGTAATGATCACAAAAAATAAGAAAATGAATTTTATTTTTGTGGTGTCCGAAACTTATAACGTAAACCAACAACAAAAATTGGACTTGATGTGGAATGGAGTGGACTAGACAGAATGCAAGACAGCCACCATTTACTGTTGGGGAAAGTAGCATTTTTTCATTACTTAGAAGCCACTTTTGAACACAAGTAGCTAGTTTTGGCTATTACAGAGGAACCACTTGCACTTTTGACCACTTAAGGAATGGAACACATAAAAAACGTTTATTAGCTGAAATTAAAAGTAAGTAAATCTGTCTATGATTAACAAACTTTTTGTTTCAGATATATAAAATTAAGTTTTATAAACTTTTCCTTTGGCAAATCAAAATTATACTTTCAACCTTGGTGTCTTTTAAAAATTGAGCCTCCTAATTCCATACTAGTGATTAGTGAAGCCGTACACCGATGAATGACAATGACACGATACTGATGATACTGATATTGTATTAGCCGTAGAAAATTTCATCGCAACAGTTGTTCGCAACCGCTTTTAAGTACTTGGATTTAAATTTTCGGATTCCAAAAGTGGCTACTGAGTGGCGAAAAGTTACTTGTCCCCCAACTGACTTACTTACATATCGCAAAGCATTACAGGTACACATGCATTTGAATTGCAGCATTCAACACATAAAACTCATACTGTACGTCACAATATATCAACCTAAAATATTGCTATTCTTGTACGATATATAATTCCGCTGCACTGCGTGTTCTAAAATACCGAACATAAACACAGAAAGCAGTAAAGTTCACAAATTCACCCCTTTTTCATCACAATCAATTAAGGGGGTTTATCGGATCCGTCATTTTTTTCCACAACCAGTTAAAATAATTAAATGTTTTTTAGAGCTGAAGTGTGATGAATCGAAATTGAAATATTACGGCAGAATAGGAAATTCTAGTCTGGTGAATATGTGTGTTGTGTGAAAGTGTGTTTGTTTTTGTTTAGTGATTTAATATTAACATAACTCGGAAAGTTATTGAATACAAAGTTATTGGAAAATAAAGTTTGTTTATGTTGTATCGAAATTAAAACAATATAAACTGCTCTGGGTAACTCTTGCAAGGGGGGACCACAAAACGAATTGAGTGATGTAATTTCTTATTCTGGGTGCATGTAAGTTTATAGTAAAAAATACGAGGAAACGGTTTGTTTTAAACTATTATTATTATAGGAATAGTTAGTCGATATAATATTTAGTGTAAGTTAGTTCTTATAAACTGCAAAATTTACAACTTAAATGCTCATAATATACTTCCATTATCTAACCAAGTTGACCTTGAAAATTGCAATGCATTAACACAAAGAAATGAAAGGGTGTGTGGCTAAATGTCCAACCTTGTCATTTTTGTGCTTTTGTTTTGTGTATTATTCCAGTTACCATTGACAAAAACACTGTAACAGAAAAATAATAGTTGTTCGGGTTGAAAAGTAATTTCTAACTCATGTTTCAAATATTACGTTGGTAGGATGGAATACGAATATACCAATTAATTTTATTGAACTGTGCTGATCATCTCAATGTAGTGATGAATAAGTCAAGGGTGGAAGGAGAGAGGAATAATAATATGGTGCAAAGTAGGAGGAGGCTGTATTGTGACATGACATAGTCCATCATTTGGAAACACAACTAATTGGTTTACTGTTGGCACCACGTCATTCAAATTAATTGTACAATTTTTATATTTGGATCTCGTTTTATCCAGAGTCTCGAAGTAGGATTAATTTTTGCGAATCAGCCATTATGACGACTGAAGTGCAAATGGACGAGTTGGAGCAGGTGTATCGCGCTGTTCAAACACTTTATAATGACAACAATAGTATACCGTTGAGTGATAAACAAGCAGCCAGCGCTTGGTTAAATGATTTTCAAAGATCGGTAAGTTGGTATCACCAGTATCTTAAAACTGAACTGATTGTTTACATTTTGTAATTGGGTTTGTCTAATCCATATTTTTTATTTAGGTGAAGGCATGGGAAATAGCTGATCAACTACTTCACAAAAAAATTGACTTGTACTCGTGTTATTTTGGTGCCCACACTTTAAGAACAAAAATACAAGTAATAAAAATATTCTTGTTTCACATTTAATAAATGTCATTTATGTCATTGGCATATAGAAGGAAATAAAATAACAATATTATGCTAAATGTTTATTTGCATTTTCTAGGGTTTTTTCCATGAACTTCCCGTTGAAGCTCATTTGTCACTGCGCGACTCCTTGTTACAGCATGTGACTGCAATAACTGCTGATACAGATCATACAATAGTAACCCAATTATGTTTAGCAGTAGCCCATCTAATATTACAAGCAAGTAGCTGGGCGGATCCCATTAGTCATCTTCTCGGTACATTCGGATCAGATGCAGGTCACTGGTGGCCCGTTATTGAGATTATCACTTTGTTACCTGAAGAAGTGCACTCAAGAAAATTACATTTAGGCGAAAATCGAAGACATCAAGTTATAGCACAATTGGAGTCTGCATCACCAAACGTGTTAAATTTTTTGAGACAGTGTTTAAATGTGAGTTTAGGGCCAGCTTGTCCTCCTAATGTTCCCGCTGATTTAATAAAAGTGAGTATTTTAAAATGCTTTGCATCGTGGGTCACTTCAAATCCTGAGTGTTTTTGCAACGACCGGCAGGGAGAAGTCTTGAGATATGCGATTGAAAATCTGAGAAGTGGCAAGGTATTCAAACGTAACACCTAACTTATTTTAATACAAAAAAAAATCATTTTAAAGTAATTTTCTATTCAATTATAATCAGTGTGGGCCAAAGATTCATCTAGCAGCAACAGATTGCATTTGTGCAGTTATTGAAGTTGTTCCTGATATTGATGCATCGAGCAACAACAATGCACTGGAACTTCAAAGTTTCCAGCTTAATCTCTATACGTCTATTACAAGCTTGGAAGAGGCTTATCATTATTCTGTAGCAGAGGAGGACCAGGATAAGTAAGTTTTTGTCTAATTGGTGTGCATATTTCGTGTTTTTTTTTGCGACCATTTGTGTAATTTACTAATTTTTCCTTTCTATAGGGTCATGAACTATTGTCGGATATTTACCGAGTACGGTGAAAGTATGATCCCATACATGTTAAGAAGCTGGAGGGATCCCCATTATTCAATAAATATTATTAATCTGATACTAATATGCGAAGGTCATCACGATTATGATGTAAGAATGTGCAATGACAAGTTGTCATTATTGACAGCCACATGCTGACACTTTAGAACCAAATGCATATTATTTTATCTGTAGGAATATGGTTAGTTATTATATTCCGTATATGCCGACAGGTTGCGGAAATGACCTTTGGGTTTTGGTATCGTTTATCTGAAGACTTGTACCATGCTCATGATGAATCACTGAATGCAGTTTTTCGTAGTTTTGCTCAAAGACTAGTTGTTGCGTTGTATAAACACTGCCAAATGGAGCCTGACCATGTATGTCACCATACAAACTGTTTTGCTTATTGTGTCTACGATATTCACTACTTGGCGATAACGATAATTTGCATTGTTACAATTTATAGGAAGGTCCCCTTAGTCCTACCGATGAATTTTATGAGTTCAGGAGAAAAGCGTCTGAACTGGTGGAAGATGTCATGTTTATTGTCAACAGTCAACAAGTGTTCCAGGAACTGGGTCAACTATTTGTCGGAGAGAGCAGCTGGGAAAACAAAGAATCGGCGCTCTTCCTTTTGTATCATGTTGCAAAATCTATTGACACGTGAGAAATGTCCCTTTTGATTTCATTCAATTGATGTTTTTTTTGTTTTGGAATTTGGAAAGTGAAAAGTGTGTTTAACTTTTTATATCACAGAAGGGATTCTGCCGTGGGGGCGCCTGTTATGGAGGCTGTTCTGAATTGTACTGATTGGCGACACATTAGTTTAAAAATATCAGCAATACGATTTCTAGGTGGAATGTCCCCTTGGCTTAGTAGGCATCCCGATGAAATTTTAGAAAAGACAATGAATTTCCTAGTAAATAGCTTGCCTACGAGTGAATGCAGCAGTACTGCGGCGGCTGCACTACAGGTAAGAGCCTGTCATCGTATTGAGCCTGTGCCTTTTTATTTCTGATACTAATAAGTTCGAAAAGAAACTAGATTCCTGTTTTTTTGTTTTTTGTTTTAAATAAATATTATAGAATGTCTGTCAACAATGCGCGGATCATATTGCTGGTCGGTATATAAGCAACTTACTGACTATAGTCGGCCAGCTGGATACGTATAATGTTTGCAATGATGCTGTAGTAGGACTTTTAAAGGGTATACCACGTAAAATAATTCTACAACCGTACGTAATTACCAGTGGGAACCCCCCCCCCCCTTTTTGTTATCATATCGGTGTTGGTATTGTTTTCTAGGGGTCGGACATGTTGTTGGAATTCTTCCTCGTGATCAGTTATCGCAGATAATTCGCCAGATTTGTTTGGCTCAACTTCATCCGTTGAATCAGCTTTGTGATGTATTATCTCAGCTACAATGCAACCAGTTTTTAATATTTTATTTTATTATATGCGTAAATAATATGGCATATACTCTATACGTTTTAGAGTGAACAAAGTGGATCTCCCTATCAAAAAGGAACAAAAAATGATCCAACGTTTTGGATAGATAGACTGGCTGCGTTATTCCGCAACACATCAGTGCAAAATAATCGTACAGATGATATGACTGAACATCCATGCAAGCCTGCTATTTGTGAAGATGTGTGGCCTGTAATCTCAAAAGTATTCAATAAATACCAGACGGATTCTAGGGTCATGGAAAGAGTTTGTAGATGTGTTCGATACGCAGTTCGCTGTGTTGGGAGACATTCTCATCCTTTCTTGGAACCGTTGGTTATGCAGGTATGCGATTGTTGCGACGACTAATTTAAAAATTAAACCACAATGGAATATTTCTTGTATTTTTCAAATATATTATTTTATTTCAGCTCGTGGCACTTTACAGTACTCACCATCATAGCTGTTTCTTATATCTTGGTTCCATTTTGGTTGACGAATATGGAGAAGAACCACAATGTGTGGCTGGACTATTACAAATGCTTTCGGCATTTATCACTCCTACGTTCGCCCTGTTAAATGAGCCAGAAGGTCTAAGAAATCATCCGGACACAGTTGATGACTTCTTTCGATTGTGCACTAGGTATTTTAATTATAAATTCAATGGTATTAACAATATTATTAGCTAGCTTTCATTTGTCAACTGAATATTTCATTTCAGGTTTTTACAACGGTGTCCAATCGCTTTGTTGAAGTCAGACATTCTTTCGGCTTTGGTATCTTGTGCCACTCAAGCAACGCAGCTTGACCATCGGGAGGCAAATGTATCAGTGGTGAAATTTCTTTTTGATTTGGTGCATTCAGGAAAAAGACACAGCGACGCCCCTGACTTCACGGAAAGAAAGTCATTGGTTAGAACCACAATGGTGCAGCATGGACCTAATTTAACATCTATGCTAATTCATGGAGTAATTTTCCAGTTACCCACTTACACCATTAGCGACATTTGTGAACTTTTATACGAGATAAAAGAAGTAATGCCGAAGGTATTTGAACACTAAATATGTTACCAATCATTTAAGCTAAACGTTGAAATAATGCTACCACGTATAGTAAATACAGCAAAAAGAATCAAATATTTTAATAATTAATCATGCCATCTGATGATTTAAAAAAAAGAGTTGCATGTGTCCAATTCCACTTTCTTGTTTTTCTCCAGGAATATTCAATGTGGCTGGAAAATGCCCTCAAA
This sequence comes from Zhuqinia jingwanae, assembly GCA_027744095.1. NCBI lineage: Eukaryota > Metazoa > Arthropoda > Collembola > Entomobryomorpha > Paronellidae > Zhuqinia > Zhuqinia jingwanae. Next base: position 15,908 of record JAHZNC010001385.1, read on the forward strand.
CAATTACCAGAGAAAACACCTGCAGGAACGCAAGCAGCAACCTTACAACAACTGGAAAATTTTCACAAACAAGCGACGAGGTAAAATATTTTTGATTGGGAAAAAATTATTTCAATTTGAGAATTTATGATTAATAATATGCAAGCTTAACAAATGGTTATATTTTTTCAGTGCTAGGAACCCGAAGGAACTAACACGTAGTTTAAAGGACTTTTGTCGATTGTATCGATAGTCATTTGACGACACAATAGATATACATATAGGTTTTGCGGTCACTATTTATGACAATTCTAAGTCTGACTTTTCTCATGATTTTTGAGTTTGGTAAAAAATGACTGTCTCGCAATCTTTTAATATTTGTAATATTATGTATCCAAAGATGCATTTAAATGAATGATTTTGCAAAACACAATATTTAATTGATATAGCTTATTTTATTGTTATATGCGCATTGTATTTCTTGGTAAGTTTGTTTAGACTGCGGTACAAGACGTGATGGCGATTATAATATGCCAAAATGCCGGTACCATTTTGGGTACACAAAAAGTGATTTTTACATTGCGTTCGATAACGTATTTTCTGACGTTAATTTTTATGATAGTAGAATAGTTACATTTTGTAATAAAATAAATTATTAAGTTTCTTTAGATCGGAATTACTCTGAGCGAAGTCCCGTTTTTATTTTCCCAATTAATGTATTCAGTAATTACACTGTAGGGCCCTTAGCTTAAATTTAGTTCATTACTTATTTCACCGTGGTTAGCAGCAAGTCACATTTATATTACAGCACTAACGAGTCTAGCAATTTATTATGTATCACTTTTCGAAGTTATGTTATCTCGGTTACCTAATCATGTTCAGCGAGAGTGTTTTACTTGATGTCAGGTACTTGCACGATGTATTAGCATTGAAAAGTTAGATTTCGTTATTGTTGTCAAAATGTCAAAAAACTTTTATCAATTGAAAAATATACAATGTTAGTATTATTTTAACGTAAAATTACTAGAATATTATTATTAGAATACAAATAAACATGAAAAATCACTTAAAATTCCAGTTTTTTTGCACAAGATTCATTGGAGGAGACTGTTAGTTTTGGGCTATTTTGTGAGTAAAACTGCGAGTACCACCGTCGAAATGACTTAATCAGTTTGTCTTCTTTCGTTAAAATAGGACGGTTAATGAAGGTCTTCCTGTTCCAAATCCGTATGTCTCTTGAAATCTGTATAAATTAAAAAATGATTTTTTTTAAATGTCATACTCACAATCCAAAATATGTATACATTATAGTATTGTAATGTGAAAACAGTCTGTTTAACCTGCGTTGCTTCGCCATGTAAAATAAGAATTCCTAGTGGATGTATGAAAGTTGGAGCAGAATAAAACCGGTGCGTTACACGTTGTAGTAGTGGTTCAATAGGAGTAACATTTTGAATCAAAATACCCCTTCCAAAGACAGTTTCGAATTTCATAAGTACAATGCCAGGTCCGAGCTGCGGTAAAAATTTGTGGGTGTGTACATTTTCTAATTTTGAAGGGTTGACACATAAAATATTCCGTATACTGCGAATGTATTTCTTGTGAACGTTACCTGATGGACATCAACTTCTATGTGGAAGAACGGGATTTTGTTAAATATGCTAAGGTGATGATTAACTTTTAAAATTGCCTCGTGTTGTCTCTCGTCGTTGGGATTCCAATTAGCTGACCAAACATGTTTCACAAACTTCCATTCCAATGGGGAATCATCAGGGTTAGTTCCAGTCAAAATTGAGGAAGTGTGTACAACGTTCAGATGAGAAATATCAGGACCATTTTCCGGTATTTCCTAACATGCAAAAAATGTTTCATGTATAAAACTAAATATTAATATATAACAAAGACGTTTCCTGAATAATGAACAACATATTAAAATAATGGACAATTAATCAAAGGGAAATTCCAAGGTCATACACATTAACTTCTTTCTAAGCACTCACAATATATCAACAATAATAAAATTTGTGCACATAAGTACTTGTATATGACAGGCAACACGGAATTCAGAACGTCCTCGGTACTTCCACGAATTTGATTCTACTTCGGGGATAATATCAGGCATCCATGTTGGTTCTTCTTTTTCAGCATGATGCCATAAGTATACGAATCCGTACATTTCTATAATGGTCCACATATTTAGTTTTGCAAAGTCAGGTACTGCAATCAAAAACAAAAGACACAAAAATGCAAATTTTTGCATTGTTGCTTAATTTTTCTAACCACGTCAATATATATCCGCATTAGCTTATTATGATATGGATAATATGCTGCGTACCTGAATCAGCGTACGGTATATTGGTAAGTTTCCCCGTGCATCCCTCAAATGACCAACTGTGGAAAGGACATTCAATGCAGTCTCCGTGAACTTTTCCTCCAACTCCGAGGTGAGCTCCCAAATGAGGACAGTACGCATCAGCCACGTAACATTTGCCACTTTCACCACGCCATGCGACAAGATTAAGGCCTAGTCAAATTTTGTACAAAGGACAAACTCGTTTTAGTACACATCGACTTTTGAGCAAAGTATTTTGTGTATAAACAAACTATATGTATGCATATTATATATGTAGGGAAAAATGGGCATTGGATAGTGGATGTGTTCACTTCAAGTAAAACTAAAACTCAACTTGTACAAAAAAGAAATGAAATCAGGGGCGAAGTGAAAAAGCTAATCTCTCATTTTATTGGTAACAGCCAACGTGAAACCTTCATGTAGTTCCGAATACCAAGCTCGTTTTTCACTATTATACTGAATAATTAATTGTTATGTATCTTTCATAGCAATATAAAAGTACCTAATGCATCAATCTCCTTTGCAGTCTTTACAGGAAGTTCATCCGATTCTAGAATGGCAAACCAGCCATTTGGAAAGGATGGAGGCAATTCTCCGATTTTTCTTCTCCTTCGATATTCATTTATGACGTTTCTTTTTGCTGCATTGCTTTTGTATTGGCCTTGTTTTGAAACTTGTTCAAATCCCAGGTCAGTAAAATCCTACAAATATAGGATTAAAAATCAGGTTGTTATTGTCGGCATGAAAGCACACACATATCTGCTTAAAATGTTAAAGCATCATTTTTGCGCATTTTTGATATTTATTCATGCATCATTACAATTTCATATTATTGTTATGTTAGATACAACATTTATCAGACTTTTGACATTGTGCCTCTTTGAAAAATCCGAATGTATGCACCATAAAAAATGTAAAAACAATAACAAGCAAAAGTAATGAGCTGTTCATAAATATGGGGCAATGTAAACATCTCACTAGATCAAATGCATGAAGTGAAACTAGCAGGACAACGAAGTCGCGACTAAGTACCAAAAACAGTTTTACTCACTAATATAAGTGAATTGACGCCGAAAAATGTATAAAGTTTGTGAAACGAAGGTATTGTAGTTTGCTCCCTTGCTAGAATGTTGTGGAAGACATGTAAAGCAAAAAAAAAACTTGTATACTGAAACACCGCTATATCGATAATTTTCAAGGTACCCAAAAGAAAGAACTCTCGTCGTCGCATAACATTCCTGCAATGCAGCATGAGCTTGTACAGAACTTTTACCCTGCCTGGGTATTATTAAGGCCTATTTACTGTGAACTGCGTGCCGCACGTTTGCCTTTTTTTCATAAAAAAAAATACTTTTTATGAATGAACTTGGGTATGGAACGGATCTTAAACATTAAAAAAAACCTACTTCCTTGAAAGCTATACTTTTTTAACAAAATAACGTTGCATGTACATTAAATTCTGGTTGAATAATACAACATGACATCGTTTTCATTTAAAAGTTTATGCAAAGTTATAGTGTGTTATTATGCATGTATAACGAAATGGTATGATCCAAAGTAGGTAAAAATAAGAATAATATAAGCGTCTTTGAATAATACTTTTAAAAGTCAACATATTATATGTATAAATAGTTTACTTACTCGGAAGAGGTTGAATGGTCGAAAGAACAAATACCAGGTCGAATATGTCGCGACTATTAGTGCCGCAAAAGAAGCTGCAGTGCTCCACGTACAGTGTTCCAAAAGTTTCCAACCAAAGTCATGAAGAGGTGGTCCTGCGATGAAACTAAAAATTCCAAAAAGTATTGACGAGTCTCCAAAATGAAGAGATGAGTCTGACGTATCCTCCATGGCTTGTTTTAAATATCGTAATGACTAAGCAATTTTAATACTACGTTGCTGTCACTGACACATACGAGAAAATTTTTTAGCAAGTCACTTAAAATTATATCACATATAGGAAAAATAAATTGGAAAGGAAATTTTCTCTTGTTCTGGAAAACCAATTAGAAAACAATAATTGAGATTATTTATAGTAATTTGCAAGTTTTGAATATTAAACTGGTTTTAAATGACTAACTGAATGAAAGATGTTCTCTAAAGAGCAATACTTCATGCAAACAAAGCATAATGTGTACAAAATCTGTATGAAAAAAAGAAGAGAATTGGATGAGGACGCTACGAGACTCCGACGTAGTTGTGTAGCCTGGCACTGGCACTTGGTTCCTTTCTAGTCACCGTTGTTATGTTGTCCTTTCCTTGGCATGCTTGATATACCGATATATATAGGACCACAAACTAAACTAAATCACAGCAACTTCATAGCCGGTTGGATAGTCTGGAAGAATTGTTTCTGACTAAAGGCAAGTTTGACTTTTATATTTCTTTTCTTACGGTTTACATAGCTTTTTTCTTGACTGTAGCATATTATGCTGGGAATTGAGACACAGGTACCAGTGAAAGCTTGTGTATATTAGATACATATAATATGGAAAAAATGGACGTTTCTTTACACGTAAAAAATCGACATTGTCAAAATATATAGGTTATCTCATACGTACAAAGTCATATGATCCTTTTTGTGCAAGGCAAGTTGAAGGTGTGTGAACAAAACAGTGGACTAGAATCCGCAGCTCATTTGATTCCATTGTAAAAAGGTGTCGTTTTCTACACAATATGTTATGTGGCCAGCATCTATATCAGCATCATGTGCATTCGTTTACTTTTTATCATCACCGTCAATTTCGATTTATGATTATAAGAACGAGAGTAGTGTGCGGAAGCATAATCCGTGCAGCACATCACAAAAATGTCGTTTATACATAAAATGTTATTACTCAGGAGAGGAGGGGGAGGAAAACGGAAGTACAATGCGACATTTGCTTGGAAGGCAAATAAGAAAAAAAAGTTTGAAAGAGGAAAACAGCATGGAGCCCTAATGAAATACGCAGTGTAGGAACAAAGCTAGATTTTCACTTTCTTAAGATTGCAATGCGAATCCAACACCTACAAAGACATGATGGAAACTATTTAATTAGCAGCAATAATTATCGTGGGCTGGCTTTGAACCACACTGTAGGGGAAGTTACAAGACGAAGATTAATTACCATTATGAGCATAGATTATACAAAGGTTCAAGTTTGCAGTTTTTAAATTCTACTATGTATTTTGTATTTGTAGATAGCAGACGAGGAATTTGTTGAAGAAATCCATTACACGTAAATCACCAGCAGAAACTGATGAAAATGTTATCCCTGTTTTAATCTTTTTCTTCGGATGAATGTGCGTATTATTTTACATGCATACATATACGTATGTATATCTACATTGTAGATTCTACAACCTACCAATGCATGTATGATGTATGTATATATACATATGACGGTTGTTGTATAATTATGAAGACCTACATATTAAAGTATAATCAAACGAAAACATGAGTAATGAGTCTTGGATTGTTCGAGGTAAAAGTACATTTGAATAGTTTTTAAGCTCTTCAGTTTTTAAATTTTGAAAATGGAACTATCTAACACGTTACATATTATATGCTTTTCAAAGATATGTAATTATATGATAAATCCTACGAAAATTTGAATTTTAATACAGGATGTTACTTCTCTGAATAATAATTTCATACGACAGCAACCGCGTAAGTATCTGTATCTCGCAAAAATAGAAAATATGGAGATCATTTTCACTACGGCGTTTTATAAGAGANCGTAAGTATCTGTATCTCGCAAAAATAGAAAATATGGAGATCATTTTCACTACGGCGTTTTATAAGAGAATTCAAGGTAAATCATTTTGCAATTTTTGGAATGTTTTGAAATTTGAATTTTGATTTGGACGATTTTGAATATAAATATGATTGCTAAGGCGGTCAATCCTTGACGTTGACGCATGTACTGACGGATGTAGGTATGAAGATATTAGATACTCATCTCGATTGCACAAGAAACTTTATTTGCTATAGGCTAAATCAAATCAGTGATGCGGTAGCCATTTCCGACAATGAAAATGTATCTCGTCTCAGTAAAATTTCCATTAATTCAACAACAAAAATCTTTTAAAATTCTCGGAAAGGTCTTAACTTAACTCATAACTTTTATATGTCAAGTTATCAAAGCTATCCCTTTCACATCAACATTCTGATATTTATCGATTCATCTCCGTCATAAATACACAAGTTTCAACATACCTGCAACCTACCTACATGGATTTCCACATCATGTTTTTATTTGTGACCCTCTCAGGTTGTATTCCAACATTATATACCCGAATTGTTTTTGATTTGAAGCTGAAATATTTATGATTTGACAAATATGAAATGCTAATTGATGATGTGGAAATTTTGGAGCTTATAACTTGATAAACCACATACATATGTATATATAAGTAGCTGCTTCTTCTTGTAAGAG